>JZSA01000428.1:0-178263 GCA_000956155.1 Cotesia vestalis | reverse complement strand
TTTTTTTTTTCACCTACATTTGTCATAATTTTTATTTATTTTATTTTTTTTTTGATTGCGAAAAATGATCAAATATCCTTTAATTTCAGTGCTATAAAAATATTAGCTTTCTGATAAAGAAAAAAAATTAAATAATTAAATATAAGTATACTCTCGAGTCTACTGTCACTACATAACAATAGTCGCGGCAAAATGAATGTATAAATTTTATATTGACAATTAGTAATTTAATATTTCATATAAAATATGTGACAACGTCATGCGTCATGGATAAAAACTACCAGCCACATCCTTTGTGACGGGTTCTTTTTCTCGCGGG
This sequence comes from Cotesia vestalis, assembly GCA_000956155.1. Lineage (NCBI taxonomy): Eukaryota > Metazoa > Arthropoda > Insecta > Hymenoptera > Braconidae > Cotesia > Cotesia vestalis. The sequence continues at coordinate 177,944 of JZSA01000428.1, read as the reverse complement.
AGATGTGAAAAAAAGTAAAGAGAAAGGGTTAAAAACCTTTAGGCTTTCATGCCGCTCTAAAAAATTCATCGTCTAGGGGATGAGTCGTTATACACTCACACGTTACCAAGTAGAATGGTTAGCACGAGCGAAGGATAGAAAATAAAAAATAAAAAAAATGTTTGGTATCGCGTCGTCATCCCGTCAGGAGAGCAGGAGGAGGTTTTCTATTACATCTCCGAGCACGATTGAAGCCTTTGGGCTTGATATGAATGAAAGCATTCGGAAAACCCTGAAGAAATTCAATATCACCCACTAGTAATATTGCGCCCAGCTACTCAATGATATTTTTATTGAATGTCGTTCAATTTAATTGACAGTTTCTCGGCGCACACTTATCTCATTGATTACAATATTATATTATATTAACTTTAATCAAAATCAGTATTTCAGTATTTATTCCTTTAGAGTCTTGTTATTATTCATTTTATTCATACGCTGTTTGTAAGCTTTTTTCATTACAATTTCATCTTTTATAGTATAAGTATGAAGATACTTTTAAATAAGATATTTTGCCTTTATGCTTCCCGTCAATAGAATTTATATTTATATTTATGAGAAATCAATAAAGGAAAAAGAGTTAAATAGCTCTTTTCTGAATTTTCATTAAATAAAATTTGTGAAGGATAAAATGAATATTGTATGAAAAATTTAACTACAAATTAACTTTATAATTTTATATAAATTTAATAGTCATTAAAAAATTACTGTATGCGTGAAAAAAATTCTACTTGAAGTAAAAAAATTAATGAAGATTTAAAAAGGTTGAAAAATCCAAAAGTACACGCCTCATAATCTAATTTTTCACAATAAAATTGATTAAGATAGTACGAGCTCTATCTTAAAAACGCTTCGCTTATGAGGCGTGCAATAGTGTTGAGTCAAGAAAAAAATGTTTTTTTCTAAACAATTCATTGTGCACATAATTACACTGATAAAAAACTAAGAAAACAGTTCTCAAGTGAAATTTATTTTAACCAAGAACATTCACTTAGTTGAAAAATTTTTCTACTTATTTAACTTGATCAAATTCTTCAAAATTATGTTTTTGCTTAGTAATTTTTTCCCTTCAATCAAATTAATTTTTTAATTCGTCTAAATAACTTGTCATCCCTTTTACTTAAAAAAAAAAAAAAAAAAAATACACAAACAAATTGCCCATAATAATAATAGTAACTAAAAGTTTTTAATCATTTTAAGTGACAATATATAAGCAATAAATTTACCTTACAACCGCAATACATCAAATTATCTAAAGCGTCTGCATTAACTCGTAAAAAATAGCACGCTAGTGCAAATGTTTTGCACATACACACTTGCATTTACATAGATAAAAAGAATGAAAGTGATATGAGATAAAGAGTAAGTCGAAATATTACGAAAGCTTCATCATCAAATGAGAGTAACTTAACAGATATATACCCGAAAACTATATATATATATATAGATAAAATATAGTGTATATAAAATACAGAAGAGAAGAGGGGATTGAGTTTTAAAGAAGGCGCTTCAGCCTTTATTCATGCATAAAATCCATATTCTTCGGTGGAAAGTGGAAACAACGTGCTTCATCGCGAGAGAACCGTCGCATCACCGACTACTACGATACTCCGCATTTTCCCTCCTATCCATTCACACTGCACCCACAACTCGGGATCTCCTTGCACCTCCGGCAGTAAAAGCTCCACGGTAATGTAGTGTATAGGTGGATGCTCCTATCCGACTTCTCTGCGTCCCTCTCGAGTCTTCCAATACATATACTGCCTCATTCTTGCTATATAATATTATATATGTATCTACGCTCTGTGCTTTATACATTATACGTATTGCTGTGGGTTATCGCACTCTGAACGTCGTCGAGTCAGTTGCCCAGAAGCAAAATATTTCATTCGTGACGACTTTCCTGTTCATTCTTCACTTCTATCTCTAACTATATACCAACTTTATCTATCTATATTTTGCCATGATAAAATCCGCGATTGACATTAATCATCTACATTCTAAAATTTATAAAATTTTTTATTTATTAATAAAAAGCAATATTATATTTATATTTTATTCAAGATATTGTATAATTAATTCATTGTTTTACGATGCACGGTAAAGCGTGATTATGAATAAAATTTACGTTTAATTTAGTGTGAAAATGTGAAAGATGAAATGAAAAATAAAGGGGTAAAATACGTAGCAAGAGAGAGAAAAAGAGAGGGGGAGAAAAAAATGAGGGGAAGGATGAAGAATAAAGATAAAGAGAAAAATATATAACTCGGCGTCGATGCTTGACAGAAACGTGACTGCTGGAGGTATCAAAGGGGAAAGAGGCTTCACTGGAGACGCAAGAGGGGAGTAGTTCTTTGGATCTTGACGAGCCTTCAAGCAATCAAGTTGTTACTGCTAAAAAATATGGATTTTCTGTGCATATGTATTATCTCAATATATTACCTTCATTATTGCTATTACTCATTTTTTCGTTAGAAGCTTTGAAGTTGTGAATATGCTTATTTTTTACTCACTAATTACGTTCTTAATGAAAATATTTATCGTGTCAAATAATCACTTCAATTTTTACGTTTATTGAATCATGAAGTTTAAATCCTTTGTTATAAATAATTTAAATAAATTTCCAGAGACTGAAAAACTAAAAAAAAAAAAAAATAAACAAAATTTGACTATTTTACTTTTTTTCATAAATGAATATCTTGTTTTGACTACCGTTTAAATTTCACGTTAAAAACTTTTGAAAGAAAAATAATTGAGACAAAAGTAGTTCAGAAGAGCAACATTTAGATTAAACCAACGCTAAACTAGACGAATAGCGTTATATACCTACTTCAGAACAATATCAAAACTATAATATCAGTATGACAGCGGGGGAGTTTATACAACAGTCTAATCATTAGAGTAAAACTTGGAAAGTTGAGCGTTTTCAAAAATCACAAGATTAACAGAAATAAGATAGCATTTACGATTTCTAACTGATCCTTTCTAAACTCAACATAATTTATTTTTCGATCAATACAAAGATCGAATTCGAAGATGAGCTTAATCGGTTGAATAGTTTGGAAACGACAAGATTTCGAAATTTTCTAAGTCGTATTCAAATTCACATTTTGTCACTTTCTTTCTTGAATAACTTTTAAAAGGGATAAATTATTGAATTTCTGTAAATTGCATCTGAAAGCTCTCTAAATAAGCTTCAATTTGAGTACCATATCATATGTGTAGTCTTAAAATTAAATCATATTCCGCTATGCCAATTAAAAAATTTGATATTGCATCCGTTTTAGAAAGTTTTTTTTTTTTTGTATACAATCCTATAATTTTTTTTTTTTTTATTATTCATTATGAAATCTACTTCCATTTTGGCTGTCGAATGGCCTTCTTTAACTTTACGTTTTAACGATTATTAATGTACGATTTTTTTCTACTAAAAAAAAAATTTTTTTTTTATAAAAAAAAAAAAAAAAAAAAAAAAAATTGCTGTATCAATAACTTCATTCATTGAAAAAAAACTAAATAACTATTGGAACTTTTACCTACATTTTACTTGACAATTAAAATAACTTCGCTCAGTACAAAGTGAAATAAAATGTTTCGTTAGAATTTTTATTTTCTTTACAACTTCATTCTTTTTATGACTTTATTTGTATAAAAAAAAAAGTCACTTTTTTTCGCAAGAAAATTGCACGACAATTTTCACATGTCACGTGAGTTTTTTCATTATTCCCCTACACATAAGCGTCGTTCTATTGAACTGACATATGGCGGGCGGCAATGACATCTAACTTTACCTTTGTATAATTCACCGGAAAACATTAACATTCATGGTTTTATTTAAACTGAAAAAACGTCACTGGAGATATTTAAGCTCACTATTTTCGTAGAGTTTTTTTTTTTCTGAGTAACTGAATGTTAAATGTTAAACAGACATAAATACAGTGATTGTTAAATTGTAATTATTAATTACAATCGGATGTTTGATGAATGGTAAGTGTGATTTCAAAAATCCACAAAAATTTTTCGGTTTAAATACATAATTTAAAATTCAGGTGATTTTATTTCGGTGACTGGAATTTACAGTTGAATTGTCCGAGCGCATTCACATTGATTATCACACCGGCTTGGCAAACATTGCGAGCTCTAAAGTTTTATCTTCCAATTTCGTGGTGCTTTGTGTTTATATCACGTACGTATGAATGTATATAATACGCATGTGTATTAATTTATTGAAAATGTAGATTAAATTGGGTAACACACGATAATAGTGTCGATAACTGGCCATTGGTCGAATTTTCAGTTTCCAATTTTATTTTTTAAATTAATATACATGCATAAAAAAATCGTATGGGTCGTTTCAAAAGAAATAACCTTCCAGTCTATTGGAATCGAATTTTTCTGAAGTATTTTTTCTAAAACTAAAGACAAAGTGGTATCTAAAAGTACACAGCTTGAATGCTAATGTTAATTTTTATTAATTGTTCGTGTAATAAAGGAAAAAATTGACGGAATGTTTGCGGTAAAATTAATATTGTTAAATTAATAATTACAATTCGAGTAAAAGTTTTGAAAAATGTATAAAAAAGCATATAATAAAATTAAAAGTAAGTAAAAGCTATGGAATGCATTCCTACCAACAACGTGCGCTGGAAAAGTAATAATGCAATCCACAAATTCCACATCCAACAAATAAATTTTTCGCATATTTTCGATAAACGGAATCTACAATAAAAATTTTATTTGGTACTTGAGAAGATTAAAGACTTCTCGTATTATCTGTGTATTTATTAAAAATTTTTTTACTTAATAGAATAAAATTACTTTATTTGCATTTCTCAAGGTAATATTTACTTGATGAAATTATCGTAAATCTCATGAAATGGAAGTTCATTTTAAGAATAAAAAACCGTATTTAAATTAATTATTTTTGTGAATAAATTACAGAATACTTTGAACATTTTTTTATAAAAAAAAATAATTTTATTATATCTTCTACAGAATTTTATTTTTTTTTTTATACAAATATATATGATGCTGTAGACATTACAGAAAACCATGAAGACTTTGATTTTTCATGGTCCAGTATAATTTCACTTCACTTTTATTAGCATGAAAATACAATCGAGAAAATGTTTAATTAAAATAAAATTCATAAAAACATTTGTGGGGAATTGAGTTCCAAAGGTCATGCATACAGTGTGGATTTTATTACGTCAATCATGTAAATATACGGGTAATCAATGTTTCATCCCATCAAGAAAATAACCATGTCATACAATATTGAGCGACATACCAATTCGACTTCTAATTGAATTTTATTTTCCGATACTCGGTGAGAGTGAAAAAAAATATTGTTGGATGATTTTTCACAAAAATAAAATTTTTTGTTCTGAATAAAAAAAAAGCTAACGTTAAAATGTGTATTGACATTTGAAAAAGCTCTGACACAGTACTTGTCATCTGGGGCTGTGTAATCACCAAACAAAAAACAAGAGATTCCAATAGCTTACATTGTTTCAAATTTTATTTATTTAGAGCAATAATCAAAACTACGCTTAGTATAAAATAGAACATTTCAATACAGTGTATGTATGGATTTTTCGAGCTTTTCAATATATTTACCTCGTATTGGTAACATTGTACCCGTACCGCCAATTAATAATGTGACGTAATAATTTGACACAATAGACTCGAAAATGTTAAAATGAAATCCACAATGGACGTTTCGGATTATTTAATATAAAAGACTAACGATAGAGAACATGACTGACGGAATAATTATTTTATTTTCACATGAATTAATACGTACAGTAAAAAATAAAACTTTCATCGTATTTCTATTTTCGCCTCACTAAGTCATCGACGAATTCGTTAAAAACGAAGTACTAAGTAACTCTAACAGACTTGTATTTATAGTTTAAGGATGGTAAATTAATTAAACAAATTTGAAACTCGTTCCAGACACCGATAATTTAATTTTAATGTAGCAGAAACTTTTTTAAAATTCATTAATTCTGTTCAACGGTAATCAATGTACTTTAACTAATCTAAGTTGGTTTATTTTCGAAATGGGCTCTTTAAAAATTGAAATCGTTTTTTGATTAATTCATTATGAAGTTATATTTGTTTCAAATTGTGAACTTAAGAATGATTTTTATAATAAGACTATTTAAAGGGTGACGATTTATATAATTTTCATAGAATTTTTAATAAAAGCTTTGTTTGGGCATTTCCGCTGAAATTTCAAAATTTCGTCGGAAGTGCCTAACTAAAGCCCGTTAAAAATTCTGCAAAAATCACATAAAGCGTCTCACCCTTAAATATCTTAGGAAATGCCCTAACACAGCTCCTGTTGAAAGCAGAACTCAAAATTCTAATTTTAAAAGATTCTCCACGGAAATTAAATTTTGGTACACCCTAATAGTATGTACTTAGTTGGCCTAATGTAAATTTTTTACCTAAGTAGATAAAACAATAACTAAAAACATGTAAAAGTTATATAAATTCATAATAACAAACAATATTTGATACAATTGAGCAAAACTCGCGAGGAATTGTAAGCGTATTATAATACATTTAATTACGATAGCACTTACAATCATACAATTGCAAGAACTGATGTACAAATTTAAATATGTCAATAAATATCCTTAATAAAAAAAAAAAAAAAAAAAAAAAAATAAAAAAGCTGAACATTTGTCCAATAAAATCTTTCAGTTTACACAAAGAAAAAGCGCAACACGGTAACAAGCTTATGTGTTGGTCTGATGTCGAATAAACTTGGTATATTTTTTCTGGGAAGTTTTGACCTAGAACCTATCAAAACAAGATAAAACAATAACTAAAAACATGTAAAAGTTATATAAATTCATAATAACAAACAATATTTGATACAATTGAGCAAAACTCGCGAGGAATTGTAAAAAAAAAAAAAAAAAAAAAAAAAAAAAAAAGTTGGCCTAATGTCGAATAAACACACACAAATACCATAAAAGAAAGGCGCAACACGGTAACAAGCTTATGTGTTGGTCTGATGTCGAATAAACTTGGTATATTTTTTCTGGGAAGTTTTGACCTAGAACCTATCAAAACAATTGATTTAAGTTTATCTAAGTTTATTTTTTCGACTCAGGTAGTTTTCAAAATTTCTGAATCTCCTAATCATTTTTTAACTCTCTTAAGGAACTCATTTGACATTGATTTTTATTTTAATTAACCATTAATTACTTTTTATTTTGTATGAAATGACAATTGACGTGAAATTTTTTTAAAAAATCAAAAATAATTTTTATGTTTGCGTGTGATCATTGATCAAGTGTACGTTGCACCAAGACACGAAGGAGAGTAGACCAAAGTCCAATCAGCCGGTGTGACGTGAACTCCCTTTGGTGGATAGAGTCTACCACTGTTCAGTGGTATTGTGGTTTGCGGCAGTCACTATTGAACATTGCGAATAGCGGAGTTACAGACTCCCATCCTATTGGACAGACATCTGTTACATTAAAATTGTCAAGTGTTACTCAACTTTTGATGTTCCACTATTCTATTATGTACTCTCTACAAACTATATTTACCTTCTAGTTCTCTGCTCGCCGGCTCAAATACTTGATAGATATGTACTTCATAATTCACTCACTCGTGTAACTGAAGACAAATAAAATCTAGACAAGCTTAACTTTATTAAAACTTGACAAGGATCGATTTGCAACTCGAGATTTATTAATAATCCAAATTCAATGTGCCATGGTGTAGCTTTTTACACAAAAGCTCAAGAGTCTTTCGCAAAATCTTGGTGCTGCGTTATGCAACGTCGATGCATTTCTATGGGTTACATTGCTGAATAGACAGTCGTTTGGTTGCGATACTCGTAAAATTATATACAGCAAAATATTATTATAAGGCGATGAAAATTTTTTTTATTTTTTTACTTTTCTGCGTATTGGAATTGGTACGTGCTTTTATATCCTTATAGTAATTTTATTAAATCCAAATTGAAGCCATACTTTTTTTAATGAATGGTAGAAACAAAAAATTCCCTTGATAATGCTGAATAAAATTATTCAGTTTTTTTTTTTTTTAAATCCTTTTCATACACAGAAAAAAAATTTAGTTAAATCAATTAAATAATTTTGTAGAATTCTATCTTCTTGATTAGAGCATAAAAATTCTTCGAATAATAAAATTTTACTTGATTCAATAATTTTTCGTTTTAATTCCATTCAATGCAAATTTTCACGGAGAAAAAAATATTATTAAAATTACTATTAAACGTATACTCAAATGACAAATGAGAAAAAACAAATCCTCAAATTTTTTCTAAATAATAATCCGGTTATTTGATTCTAGAATTCGCTTGTTTAACTCAAGCATATAGAGTATAGCTCTTGTAAATATATCTAGTTTCGTCAAAACAGGCAACTAATTTGTCAATGTGAGGATCTGGTATAGTTAACTCGACTAAATGTAATGTCTAAAATGATGATACGCCAGATCATCATTTTGATGATCCGCTGTATAGCTGAATTGGCTTTACAGCGTATTCCAAACAAAAAATATGCAAACGACGTACAGTCAGAACAGCGATTCGTATACTCATTCTAAAAATATTTTTCTCTCCGTGTTCAAAATTGTTTTCTTGATTCAAGAATTTTTTTTTCATTGTAAAATGTTTAATTTAATTAGTTTAAAAACTAATTAAAAATCAGCTATTAATTTGAGTGTTTACTTAACAAAATAGTTAACATATTTTACGCGATTAGAGTAAGCTTTATTATTTTAATTAATGAATATAATATATTTTTCTCAATTATTAATTTTTTTTTTAATTCTTAAACCAGAGTGATTGTATAAAAAAATGAACGATTGTTATTAATATTGTAGACAATGAAATAAGATTTAAAATAAAATTGAGTTTGCGAGAAATTTAACAATTTCTTTCTTCAATAATTTAAATCATTGTTCGATAGTAAAGGATACATATTGATGATAACATGATTATTTGATTATCATTATAATTTCTTTATTCCTTCAATTAAAGCTGTCGTACATATCACATCTCAAATCTTACTTTAAATTCCATTTGTATAATTTTACATTATTATTTATAGAAACTTCAAGTTATTTTAAAGTAATTTTATTAACCCAATTCTAACCTGTTATAAATGTACGAATGAGACGAGTGAGATTGAGGTTGACATTAGTTAGCACCCGGCTGTAGAACTGTTGAATACAGTTAATTGATGATTGATAGTGTGCCAGAGGCAAGTCCAGTTTAGCTTCAAATTCGGATTCAACAAATACGAGCCGCTGTTGACTATTCTGATTAAATGTTTTAGTTTTTACCATGTACTATAGATACAATACTATCATCAGTAATCAGTCTGTTAATTTTCGTCCAAAATTAAATTTATTGAATATTCAATTAATAAACTTTTACAATTTTCATTAAAAAAAAAATAATCAGAATTTTATTTTTTATCGTAAAAAACTGAAATAAATAAATTTCACATTTCATTTTCATTGATTTAAAAAAATTTTCAAATATTTTCTGAATAAGTAAAAAATATACTCTTGGTGCTCTCATTTATGATTTAAAATAATTAAGGAAAATTTTCTCGGGAAGTTGGACAACAAAATCTAAGATGTTACATTTCCAAAAATATCTCAACGTTTCGTTAGTTTATTTCCAATTTCTTCAGGAGATTTTTTGAGGCTTACATCCTTTCTATAAACACTGGCCGATGATACCAGGTCAATTTATTATAAAACAAGATGAAAAGCTAGTCGCTAAGGACCCTAGAGGTTGACGCGACTTTAAATAAATAAATTAAAAAAAAAAAAAGATCAAAAACTAACAAAAAATTAACTGCACAGTATTTTTTGCCATAGTGAGAGATATTTTTGGAAATATAACATCTTAGTTTTTTGTTGTCCAAGTTCCCGAGAAAATTTTCCTTATTTTATTGTAAAAAATATTTTTTTAATATTAAAATAATAATAATTACATTAAAAATACATAAGAAACATAAGAAAATACATAAGAAACAAGTTACAACGAAAGTACTGTTTATAATAGTCGCTTGATAACGACAACAAAAGTAAAGATAAAGAAAGGAAGAAATAACAGGAGAAACTTTGGTGAAGCATGTCATTTCTGTATTATACGGCCAGCGCGAGAGAAATGTCCAGAACAGAAAAGCGTTGTTAGAAAGCATCGGACCGTAAGCTTCGAGGTGTGGAATAAACTTCCGTCTGTCTGAATGAACTGAAACCACTTCACTTGTTTTGCTCACTTTCTTCAACACAGCACACGTTTATCGTCCATTCCCAGTATTTTTTTATTTAATTTATCGATTTGTTAGCATCAGGTTTCAATTTAAATTTATGTATCAAAACACACTCTCATTTTAATAAATTATCCATTAATCCTTTTAAATTACTTTATAAATTGATAACCAGCAATCAATGTAATTGCATCAGAAACTCAAAATCCACTAATTAAATTAAATTTCAGGCAATATTTATTTGTGAATACTTGTTCACTTACTATGCAACATTTATTCACGATTCATGTTCACAAAACGCTTCCATTCTGATAGATTGAACGAGATTGATGGGCATGGTAAAAACATTTATAAACAATCCAATTTAATTGGTTTTAATTATTAATCTATTCGATCAATCATGAAGTAAAAAATTAACAAGTCATCGGCATAGATTTTTTTTTTTTTTTCATTTTTAATTTTTTTAATCGTTGATACTAATTAATATTAATCAAGCATCTACTATTTATCCTTTGATAATTAAACTAAAATGAGAATTTGCATACTAAAATAATGATAATTTATTGGACAAATATTTACTGTTTAGTCTGTAATAATATCGGACAATAATTTGGCAAAATTTAGACCAGAATGCTAAGTGAGATGTGGATATAGGATTATGAAGGATTCTCTCTGCTATCAGAGTTATACTATCTGAATTAATAATCTAAACATATTTTACATTTGTTGGTTATTTGAGAGTCTGTTATGGTTCAATCAGTTTCTATTGTTTTACATAATGTTTCGATATTTACAAATTTGCTGTAGAATTACTCAAAATTTGCAAATTAACAGAAAAAATTACTATTTTCATTCAATTTCATAATTAAACTGCTCTTTATATATTATATATGTGCTATAATTATTTTGCTTTTTATAAATCACGTGCCTAGAGGTAAAAGGGCGTATAGCTAAAGGTTAATAGGGACTTGTGCTGAAAGGGCGTATAAAAAAATTTTTTTTTGCCATTCGGTTTGAAATTGTCTGAAACATAAAAATCTGCGGAAAAAAAAAGTTGGCATCCTAAAGCTTTAAGACAAGTACTAATTAAAGGTAAAAGGGTGCAAAAAAAAATAGTCAGGGAAGCTTCTTAGGGCTTTCGTCGAGAGCTGTGGAAACCTCGATTTTTGGAAAACGGGGTAAAACCAATAACTTCCCGATTTTTCGAAAATCATTGATTTTCTTAGCGGGAATTTAAAAATTGTAGTTTTGATACCAAATGTTAAATAATATTTTTACAAGACAAGTTATACTAAAATAACAACGTCATATACAAAGTTTGATATAAACAAATAGAAAATAAATCAATCAAAAACAAATTACGTAAAAATTAAGTAATTAATTTATAGTAAAAATTATATAATTAATTAAATCACGCTTACTTTACTGTTTTTTGGATATATTTTTTTTTTAACTTTAAAAAATTGTATAGTTGAGGTTTTTCGCCACTACTACCACAGAAAGTTTTTTTTTTACATTTTTAAACTACGAATATATTCTTTTGTAAACTGGCCGAAAAAAAATTATACGCCCTTTTACTTTTATAAAAGTATAAGGATAAAAGGACGTATAATTAAAGATATAAATTGTTGTACGCCCTTTTACCTTTAAGCACGCGATATTTTAATACTTATACGGAACTAGTAGTATACAAATTTAAAGTTAATGTTGTTACTTTTTTATACGTAAAGATTGAATGTTTTGATAAATATAATGTTTACAAGACTGTTGACTACATGTGTCTTTTTGTAACCCTTAGGCAGTTGGGGTGTATATAAAAAAAATAAAATAAACGCTTAAAACATTTTTAAAAGTATAAATGATTTAATTAGTAAAAAAAAAATTAGTTTTTCAAAATTTCAAGGTAACTTAAGCGAATAATGTAATCACGTAATTAAATAATCGCAATCCAGTATTTTTAAAATTAATATTTCATTTAGTGATTAAATTTTTTTTTAATTTTTATTCGAAAGGGTATATCCCTAGAAAAGGTTGCAGGGTATTATTTCCCGGTTCTGAGGTGAACAATCTGGGTGTTGAGAGCAGTGAACTGAACTGAACAGAAATCCACACACACACACTCTCGAAATACATCTACACCTCTATATGTACCAATGAAGAGATTCAAATGCGGCCAGCATTCGTGAACAATTCCAGTTCAACGCTGCAATTATAATTAATTGCAACCTGCGGGTCCTCTATTAGCAAATATGGTGGATGCTTTTAAGGCACCACACCAGAGTTCAGAGTACTGTAGACTAGTAAGAGCTAACTACAATCATAATAAAAATTACGCAGCCATTGCGCACTCGATTTTACGCTCGAGCTTAATTCAAGTGATATGAATGCGATACCAATAAAAAAAAACATTAAAAAAAACGAGTATTGTAAAGAAAGAAGGAAGTGAAAATAAATTGATTCATAACCACGTAAAATATGAAAAAAAATGTAAGTTGATTTTTACGTCTACCTAATTAGTTAATCTCTGCTTGTAGGGAAATATTAGACAGAAAAATTTTTATTTACTGGAAATAAAAGTAGTAAAAAAGTACCATAGTAATTTACCAGACTTAATTAACAATTGGATTGTGATAATATAGTTTCTTAATTGAATGTTTTAGTGTCTTAACTTTTGATCTTACGTTTGTTAGCTTGGGTTTTATAACCTCTTAAAAACTTTATTTTCACATAAAAGACCAGCCCTTTGTTCTTTTGTCATCGACGCTTGTCTTCAATTTAACTTCTATGGAAAAATTTCTTTTGTCTGTACGCTCGAAATATCTAAAGATTTTCGATAAAATATTCACTCGAAGGCAGCTTCCAATTTATATCATGCTCTTGACATTCTTGACCTACTCATTTTTTTTTTCCAGTCATTCAATATTTATTTTATCATCGTGAATATTCTTCAACACCAATGATAAATTTTCATATGTATTTTTATAAGAATAATTTCGGAATTCAACTCCGTGCCATTAAGTGCTTAAATTGTACTTGCTATTTGTGTTAAATAGATCACAGAAAATGAATAATTGATAAAAATGATACTGTCTTTCTCTCAAGTTCCTCTTAGATAATAAATTCACAATCCTAAAAGATTTTCCAACTACATCGTTTTGAATATTTTCAATCAATATTTAAAATATGCTCCAAAAACTGCTTCGTCAAGTTGAAGAAAAAGAGATAGAGAATTCTTGATAGTTTTTTACATATTGTTAAAATTGCATGCTCTAAATCAATAAATTTAATCTTTCATTAAAAAGTCTAGGTGACGATCTATTGTTGTCGCTTTTCACTGCTATGGTAAAATTTGTAAAAATATTGATTAATTAATTGTTGACAATAAACATTTTGACAGAAGTGTACTCAAATAAAGAATCGTGATGAGCGTAACATTAGGATAAGCTCATATCTTATAAAATATAGATAATGAAGGAATAACTTTGTATTTTATCAATTGATAATGTTTTTAAAGATATAAGTTCATCCTAGAGTTACACATATCGAGACCTTTCATTTGAATACCCACACGATTTTTTCCATATATTTTATATATATATATGATATTTCTCATATATTTAAAATATATAAAATATATGGAAAAAATCGTGTGGGTATTCAAATGAAAGGTCCCAATAATTGTAACTCCAGGATAAGCTTATACCGTAAAAAATATCATCAGTAAATAAAATACAAAGTCATTACTTAATTATTTACATTTTCATGTTTTTTAAAAATAACTTTATAGCGTAAGAGAAAATTATGATAAAACTATGTATATATTTTTTGTGCTTAAAAAACTGCGTCGAATTGCAAGTTTAAACTTAGCGGAAAGGTCTAGGATTATCCTGCGCGGTCATCCAATTTCCAGATTTTTTTTTTTTTTTTCAATGTAGCATAAATTATCAATATATCAAGAATCACCCGAGAAAAGAGTCAAACAACGAGCAATATCTTTCAGAGGCGTTTATCTACGTTAAAGTAATTTATTTGTTGCTATCGGCTCAAACGGAAATGCAAAGAAATAAAAGAAGAGGGGATCATAGATAAAATGTATTTTTCACCGAGAAAAAACGGACGAATCAACAGGTCTTAGCAGTACAGCAATGATGTTGGATAACTGGAGCACGGGAACGTTAAAAAATAAAATCATTCGTGCGAGCCACCAACCGAACACGTTCTTGCACCTCGGTATCCTCTTTGGAAAGCTCAAAAGCATCGAAGCGGCAACACCCCGCGTATCAATCTCTACCGCCTGCGGGTTCGGCTACTATAAATCTTGCTTGCCTCATGGCATGCTCTTTCTATTCTCTCACCCCGCCGCCCGACGACTCTTTCTACAGTCCTCTAAAGCGTTAGCTCACAACCTGTAGCTGTACATTTTACACATTTCAAATGTACCATCGACAGAGAACACTTTAAACAACTTTCATTCTTTCTCACTTACTCTCCTTTGTCTATCTTTCTCCAACTTTTACTTAAACACGTTCTTCTTGGATCTAACATGTATAAATACCAAGTGTATTCGCATGTGTATACACATATACATTTCATTTCCAATGTTAGGAAATCGGAGAAAAGGATTTAACTTGTATGCATGAAACATAGCGGATTCCTCAACAAATCATTTCAATCGTGATTTATTATTTGGATTTTGAATTTTATAACAATTTGTCAATCTTACAAAAATTTTTGAGTACTTCTTAAAATTTAATATTTCATATTTACATATATTTCTTGTAAATTTTCGGGATTTAGTCTTCAAATTTAATTTATTAAGAAAATTATATTGTTCAAGCTCGAGTAAAATTTAATTAGATTTTACTTTCTGTCTCTCAAGTCTTAATGAAATTATTTATTAAATATTCTTGAGTGAGACATTAGATTTTAATATTATTCAGTTCTATAATAATCATTAATTAATAATTTAATTTTAAGATTTTCATTAAATTTTGACGAAGAAATATCTTAAATTTATGAAAACTTATAGATTTTATAGCTGTTTTAATTTAAACGATCAATTGAAGTAATTTTTTTTTAATTCAAATGTCAATAGAAAAAGTAATTCTGTAAAATCACGAATTTTGGATATTACATCAGACAGCTCTCATCTTTTATTTTTTTTCACTTGTCTGTCTGCCGACATTCCGGATACCAATATTATCTCAACCACTAGCAACACCTCAACAAAGATTACTCTTTCTGGTATACATACCATCACCACATATCTTGTTTCACCTGTATTTAGTTTTTTATTCGTTTCTTCCAGACAATTGCCACACAACCTGGCACGGGTGAAATCCGTCCGAGCCACAAAATAAGGATGAGAAAAAGCGTTGACGAGAATTGAAAAAAAGAGGAGCGTAATAAAAGCCCTCGGAAAAAATAAATGCGAAAGAAAAGTTAAAGAGAGAAAATTCACCAGAGCCAGAGATTTTCTTATTCTTTTCTTCAGTAATTGTAGGGTCGTTACTTTGCACAAGTTTCTGCACTAACTTCACAGTGTATACTTCCATCCACTCTTTATGCTCCACTTTAATTTTATAAGTAAATCAATATCGTTAACTTTCAACTATCAACATTCAATTAATTTATATATTTATTGTTGTTTCCTTCCCGTGAAAAAATTTTCTGATTTGGGAATATTAGGCTCTATGCATGACAGTGAAAAGGAAATTTATTATAATTTTATATTCATTTTCTAGACATGTGTCCATTAATTAACATCTAAAATTAAACAAAAATTGGCTCAATTGATTATTGAGAATTGTCTTGTCTAAAGAATTGATCAAATAGATCAAAATAATTTTTATTTAATTCAAGTGAAGCTCTTCGTCTGTTTAACTATTACAATAAATCCAAATATTTCATAATTAAAGCGGATATTTATATTGATATTTTTTTTTTATAAATTTAAATTGTTTATTTCAATAAATTTTTAAGCTAAGAAATCCTTTGCTGGAATATATTTTTTTCCCTTCAGTGTAATCATTAGAACACAAATTGATGTCAGAGAAATTCCTTGAGAGAGTACAAAAAATGATTTTTAGAATTTAAAATCAATAAGAATTAACTCTCTGATAGGGAGACGATTCAGCTACCATTCGCCATCTGTCGGAGACTTTTCACACCATTTTTGGTTGAAAAATTATATATTATGCTTGAAGACTACGAACTTGAAATACAATTATTACTTCTGACAATGAATTACAATGAATGTAGTTGCAAGTGAGCGCAAACCGATGGAATATTCATAAAAATAACTAATTTTTTGGTTGTAATGATCTAAGGGATGTCCCAAAGATATTTCTTAGATTCTAGACATCTCAAGAACACTCGAGAGTCCAATAAATCATCGTAACCTCGACTTTTCGTCGTTAGAATACACTTCGGCTTGCCGTAACTTTAACAAGTACTCCTTTGAGGTTTATACTTTTAGAATTTATTTTTATTCATAAATAATTGATCTTCCAGCAAGAATAGAATTCTGTTACCTTCTTAATTTAAAAACTTGTAGCCATAAACTTGCAAATTTATAAATACAAAGTTTTACTATTCATTTAATACTTCAACACTGAGAACTTCAAAATCAGAATTAGAAATAATTATTTTGCACAATACAACGGCAAATCGGATTAACTTGGGCATTATACGTTTTACATAATTATTTGAGCTGCATAGTTATTCATTGCGTCGTATGTAATCATTATACGTATGCTATCAATACAACAGTGACATCGATTACGTTACCAGTACCCTTAGTAAATGTATCAGACGCTAAACCCATAAGTTAACCAACACACACATTAAAACATTATTTATTCTCATTGAATATATGTATTTTTATCTCAACTAACCGAGTAATGAGTGTTCGATTACATGGTAAAAAATTAAGCTTTGTAACACTGGTATCGTTTTATAATTTCATACGTGTCTCGAATAACATATCATCTACTGAAGAATTTATTCTTCCAGACGAACTGTCGATTTTTTTTATTATTTATGATTATGAAATATTATGTATTTTATTTGCTTGAAGAATTTAAATTTCTCGTTGAATTTTAATTTTCAACTTTACGATATGAAAATTCATACGATTTAAAAATAAGAAGTTGTTGATTTCACCTCGATTTTCGAAAATTAAATGTTTGTCAAATCTGATCATATTTCAAGTCAATTGAAAGAGCTCAAAAATCAACTGATCGGTAAATCAGTTGGGAAATAGCAAGAATTTTTAGGGAAGGCCTGTAAGATCAATCACTTTTAGAGTTTTTGTGGAAAAAATCTCAAAAAATATAGTTCAAACGAAAGCTTCAAATAAAATCTTTAATAAATTTTTTTTGTATCAAAAATTTTAAATTCGAACTTTTTTTGTTCCAAAGTCTGTCAAAAATCCAAATTTCAAAATTTTTTTTTAATCGTAGTCCACTCGGTGTATTTAAATATCCAGATTAAAACCCCACCGGTTTTTTTTTGTTTCAGATAAGCCAATCAGCTGATATCATGGAGGAAGTGAGCGTCAATTATTTTCAAGGCGGGTGTTTTCAGACCACTATAACTTTAATTCTACTGAATGTTTTTAGCTAAAAATTTAACTGTATACTCTTGAAATATGTATAAATAAATAGTAAAAAGTTCATAGTTCTATCTCTTCATCGATCTTTACAAAAAAATGCTCAAAAATCAGAGTGTCAAACCAGAAGACCTCCTTAACATAAAAATCTATATGAACTTAATTTTCGAGACTTATTTCAAAAAAATTTTTTCTTTTCGATGAAGATACTCATCATTATTATACTTTGTATAATCAAGAAAATTATCAAAAATTTAACAGTCAAAAAAATATTAAATGGCAACTTAAGACGCTTAGCAGTGAAAAAAAAAGAAATTAATGAGTAGACGTATATCGTAAGTTTAAATTCTTCCTCAGCACTTAATCAGATTTGTGCTGATTGGTCCAAGATTTATGTTACAGAGCCACTGTCACGTAAGACGGATGTGTGTATTGTGTATGTAGGATGAAAAATTACAAGAAACAGGCTGTGTGTATGTTGGAGCTTGAGTGGGTTGAAAGACCTAGCTACTAGAGTTCGTGAGAAAAAAAAAGTGAGAAAGCTAACGTGATAAAGCTCAGATACGAACACACAGAATGAAAAATATGAAAAAAAAAAGAGAACACGAAACGTGAACAGCCGAAAGGGTTGACAGGGGGTGAGAGGGGTGGTTTGTACGCCTCTAAGAGAGGGAATATTTCGCGCGTGCTCGGATCCTCTCGGTGGTTGGATGCTGAGAGGGATGCTGGATCGCGCGTTAGGTGTCAGTTCTCCACGCGATTTACTCGGAGCAAGGTGCCCCCAATCGTATTAGTCGGCCCCCTTTTGCATTCAGTGACTTCGTAGAGTTCTTTTAATCCTCAATATTAAATTTTATAAGTTAACTAGAACATACATTTTTTATTTATTAATTTATTGCTTAAGATTTGATGTGATTTTTAAATTTAAACGTGACTTTTAAAATATTTTTTTCCAATTTTATACGATACAAGTTGACAGTTTTTTAATCACTGCATCTAGGAGCTGGGACTAGTTTTAGAAACACGTGACATTTGTGAACATGAACGGAATATCGATAAATAAAAATGTACGTACGTTTTAAATTTAAATATTTTTAAAAGCTTCAAACCTTCTGATGACTATTGTAATTTCATTTTCATTATAAATATCATTTGAAATGCTTTTTTTTAAACGATTTTCATTTTCCTGCGGGTCAACGAGATAGAGCAATTATTTATGATTCAGCGAGCTTATCGGGGTGACTTTTAATGGGTTGCATATGCAAAAGCTTTTTTGTGCATTTATCAGAGCACTTTATTTAATGGCTAAGCTAGAAAAAATATCTTTAATTTAAACCCACGGACGATTAAAGTAATTAATGTCATATTTAAATTTTTTTATCTGTAATATTATATAATTTATTCCGACTGTATATAAATGCATTTCATTTTTCAGAATTAGATGAATTAATTTAAGAAAATATTTACTTGCAAAAAATGTAATACTTACTTATATACATTTTTTTATTAAAAATTGAAAAAAAAAAATTTCAATAAAATTTGTTAATTTTATCGAAAGAAAAATTCATTAAAAAATATCCGTCAAGTACGTGACTGAATTGAAACGAAACGTTTAGTTCTTATTGCAGAGCAACGACGTCGCTAATCTCATTAGAGGCAGTAATAGTCTTCCGCCGCAGACATTTCCGACAAGAATCGAATTCTTTCGTGAAAGAAAGACAGGAAAAATAAATTTTTACTGATGCTAAATTTCTACCATTAATTATATGAAATAAAATTAAAAAAAAAAAATATCTTTTCAAGTTCTACTAATGGTTTTACAAATATTCATTACACCCATTTATACGTATAATGTTTTTTAGCTTTTCCTCATTTATTTTGTAATTAAATGCACAAGCAAACGAATCGCATGGAATTTTAATCACTAAAATCTTTAAACCTCGTGTGATTTTATTTTTATTTCTTTTCCGAGATATTATTCCACCTCACAAGTTTCATTTCAATTTTTATTTACTTTTTTTTAGCTCTGATTCTTGGGGACTGCAACTATTCGCATAAGCATTTCTATAATACGCAAAGAGTAAAAAAATTTAGCAAATAGTTTTCTTTTCTATAAACAGTAATTTCATCGCAGTATATGACTATTAGAATTTCATAAAATAAAAAAAATGTACATCTGTTGAGTGGAGTTGGTATGCTTTGACGACTTATAATAGGAGTCTCATTTACGGAGAGATATTTAATTTTATTTGAATGCGAAAATAAATTGAACTTTAAGTGTGTATGTGTAATTAATTTTTTTTTTTTTTAATGTCATTTGTATGTTTTCATTTATATTAAATTTGTAATATACAGACGAAAAACTGTAGAATTAGATTCATCAAACATAGGAAATTCAATTGCTTTAATATGAGAATATATATGTCACTTGTAAAACTAGTGTACGCGTCTCTATAGAAGTACAATTGAACTATACACGGAATTGCTAGCAGATGTCAACTTAGCTTTTAGCTGAAAATAGATTTACCGTAAAACTTTTCGTGTGATACCAAAAATCCAATTGCCACTAGTCGTAAATAAAATTATGAACTTTTAATTTAATAACAAAACTCATTAATGCTAATTTAATCACTACCAGATTTTTTTGTTCATTATTAATATATAGAGTTGTTATCATATTTTTTAATTGCGATACAAGGTACCAGCGGGTGATAAGGCGTATTAGGTAAGGGATATTTGACAAAATAACAATAAAAAATAATCAATTTGATGAACAAGTTTTAATTTAGATGTATTTTTATTAAATTATATTTTTTTTTAATATCAGTCAGAAAATTAACTTTTGCTCTCATGAAAAAAAATAAAAAACTTTAATAATTAAAATTATTCAAGTAATTATGACTAATTGAGAGGTTTTATTGACTTACTTCACTTCAAGTTTTTAATTTTATTTCAATTATCGTAAGAATTAATATTTTTCTGTTAACAAATTTTTTTAATACTCTTTTTATTATTTCGTATCATATTTAGTGAATATAAATATAAAATTTACATAATTGCCGGGTTCTTATTACATTTTATTACGAGATAATTAGAAGACTTAACCGCGAAAACTAATTTTATTTATTTTTATTCCAAGATAAAAAATTCCGGGAATCGGACATCTGAAACGGAAAAAAAAATTTTTAAATTAATTCAAAGAAAATGATATCAACAATTCAATGGAATATTATCAAGAATAATAATTTTAAATGAAGCTTTTGAGCTTTCAGGTTGATATTAGAATTCACCAAGACTTATCCTAACTAATGCGCTGCTATGGAGCTTGAGCATTATAAATTTTCTTTCTTCATTCTTTCGTGAAGTTAACCTATGTATATAGAAGTTTAAACAGAGCTTAAGCCGACACGAGTGGATGTATACATCCAGCTGCGTGCGTGTTATATATTATGAAAATTTAATGACTCACTCAGGATCCTTAGCTCGTACAACAGCTTGGATATTTAGACGCTGAGATGAAAAATTTAGTACATGCTCACGCGAACAACAACTCCTCTTACACTTTTTTAACGCGTTCTTAACTTATTCTTTATACTATTCCCTTTGCATTATTTGAGGATCATAAAAACTTATTCAACTTATTTCTTCTACCAGTATTAATGCGGTTTAACTGCTCTCATTGTTTTCAAGTTGATAGTAGTCTTAAGCAAACTAGTTTATTTACTTATCGCTGAAGCAAATCAGTTAAATATTTTGAAAAAAAATTTTTTTAAGTAATTGGTGTCTATCAAGAGCTTAATTATCTTATTTTAGTTTATAAAATTTTTCTAATCAACAAACAGAGAAAAATTAAAATTATTGCTTTAATAAATGTGAGGGCAGGAAAAATAAAATTTTGCTGTAAATATTTTCTCTGTTTCTACTTTAGTATAAATATTCGTTTTTAAGTAATTTTAAAATGTAAGTAATTCAAAACAGCAAAAAATCGATGAAGAACAAAAATTCATGAAGTATTGAAAAAATATTTTTTTCACCGCTTTGAACATTGCATCATATTCTCTTTATGTTCGAATATATACGTATCCTACTTTTCATGGTGATTGTATAAATGCTGTGAGTTCAGTGATCCCCTATATTCAAACATCCATTTTTATATAAATCGATTAATTACATAATAATCATAATAAATATATTGAGCTCTCATAGATGCCTTTGGGCTTTATTATTCATAGAAGTTCAACATAATACATAATATTAATGGCCTAAAGTAGTAATCGGATAATAATAATTTTAATTGAGTTTATTATACATAATCCACTAATGCATGTAGCATGAACATATTTATTTTTAGATAATTAAATTTTTGAATAAAAAAATTTTTTTAGTAAAATATTTTTCACTACAATTATTTCGAATTTAATCCTCTTAAACTTAACAGTGACAATTTATTTGTATCCTCAATGTATTCTCTAAAACTAAAACTAGAATAGTTGAAACAATTACCTCGTTGATAATCCCTTAATTGGAAATTGAATTTCACATACGTCCAGCAGAACCGATAACAATAGTAGGAATTAAAATGTTATAACGTCCATGCACAAAATATAGATATATACCGACAATTGTGTGTATGCTTTTATAATATTATTGTTTTGTTGTCTATCTTTCATAGTAGATTACATACGAAGTAATTTTTCTAAAAGCTCTATTTCATTTCACGTTTAATCTCTTAAAAAATTTCATTATTTTATTTTTATAATAAAAATTAATACATTTGCTCGATTTATGCACTCACACAAAATTGGTAATTATTTGTTCTGTGCAGTTGAAGAGATAAATTGAGCGAAATGAATCAGAGGTAAAAAAAATGAGTAAAGAGATAGGAGAAATGTAAAGAGTTGATAAAATTTTCCAAAAATGGGGTGCGATATTGACTAAATAATGCAGGGAGTATACAGCTATAAAGTGAGTTCCTTCAGTAGGTGGTTAGTAGGACTCTCGGGAAGAGTAAAAGAGCGGGAATGGCTCTAGAGTACTAGCTGAAAGGAAAGTGAAGCGCCTTGGGGAATAGCATCACCGACTTGCGGTTATCAGAGAGCTGGGGAGAAAACTGCGAATAGAAGGAAGTTTAGGGTGTGGAAAGAAAGTACCAGTGCAGTGGAGGTAGAGATGCATCCATACACAATAAGGAAGTGCATATTTATCAAGATCGAGGGCAGAAGTTTGCTGAAAGTACATAGTTAAAATGGCTTGAACGATAGCCTTAGTTCTAAAGCTTTGAATTTTAAAGTTGCCTCTGGGCTCGGCTTTGTACTGACGATGAATATACTGCGTGAATTACGCACGAGCTTTCAACTACTAGTGCGATCTTTCGCGCAATTGCCCCTGTGAGACTCGCCTCGCCTCGGGTGTTGCTTTTATATTTACTTATTTGCATTTCTATTATTTTTATAATGTACTAACGGGTTTAATGATTAGCTCGCTGTTTTTCGATGTTTTTTAAGCGCCTGTTTTATCAAATTGAGGAACTGGAGCTTTATTGGTGAGATAATTATATAACAAAATTAATTTTGTAGGGCCAAGATTATTAAACTAGAGGTTGAAAGCGTTCATTGTCTCACGAAATATGTTTTTGTGTTGTTGAAAAGTTAGATTGAAACTTTTTTAGTTTCAACATTATTTCAAACTTTACACTTCAGAGTTTTATAATCGGCACATAAAAAAAAATATCTTTTGGTTCATGAATTTTTTTTTTATTCAACTTTCTTCAGAAGGAATTGAAAATTCAAAAACATTTTAGTTGTTAGTCTTATCCAGTAAATCCAATTTCTAGAGCTATATCATCAACTCCGTTTAGATCGATTGAATTGGTTTAAAACATATCGTTATCAATTGATCATTGTAGGTACAAATTAACCAGGAAAAAAATTACGTTTAGGTACTGTGACGTTATCATCATAAAAAAGACATTAAAACGCTTGTAGTCCGCCCTAATTGCTATTGTCATAATTTATTATCATTATCAGCCATCAATTTAACGATTTAATAATCTGGTTATAGAATTGTTCTACGTAGAATCAAAAAACACCTACATGGAGATATTCTAATGGATCTAGATGGAGGGAGAAGGGATTTTTTACTTTTTTGACTTCATGAAAATAAATTAATAAAAAATGAATAAGAAAATTTCATATTTTTGCAAGATTTTAACATCAAATTTCTTTGGAAGATTCATCATTTTACTGACAGAAAATAAATTTTCTCACGTCATAAATTCGATAGTATTGTGTATAATTTAATCGTTTCCAATAAAAAAAATCTAAAATTTCATTTCATAGAAAATTTATGCTTGAACTTGCAGGAGCACCATCTCAAAATTTCTGACGTTGTTCATTTATTAAAAGAGTTATCGGTTTTATTTAAGAAACTCCTCGTACTTTATCTAGAAATTCGAAATTAAACCGTTATATTGACGTAAACGGGTTATGCTGCGTTTATTGAACTCGATGCTTTTCGCTGGCCTCATAGTTTTCCTCATTATCTCGACACAGTGAACAAGTATGCTGTTAGGTATTGTTATTGGTCCGAATTCCAGTAGAATTTAATTGGAGAAGATTGAACCGCTGCTTCAACAGATGTGAGCATGTGTGAGTGAATCTGTATGCAGATATGTTTGTTTAGATGTTTGAGTGGGTGAATTGTTGCGAGCATGTAAAACTACAAAGACTCCAGGCCATTTATTTATAGCTGCACTCAATTTTTTAATTTAATTTTTTTACGTTGCATTTAGTTATTCGGTTGTATGTTATATGTATCCTATGAATTGCACTGTAAAATTTCTAGTATAGTAAATAAAATAAATTTGAAACATTTATCTTAATTTATTCCATACTATTGCTTGTACGTGAAGTTGTTTTATACTTATTGATTGAGAGCATCAATACAAAATTTATGTTGACCTTTTTTCTACTGACAATTTATGCTTTTCTCAGAAAAAAATCGATACCAAACTCGGAGAAACGTTTTGAACTACTGTCAATTGGTAAATTTCCGTATCAAATTGGAATTTGAAACTCGGATGGACATCAATTTTATTGTATTTAGATTTTTTGTACATTCTATTTAGCATCTTTTGCATCTATGACCTCGATACTAACTACCTTATTCTCTTTTTCTCTTTTGGCTTGGCCATTCACTCTCGGTCCGTTTCATTTCCGCTTTTTTTATCGGACATCGGCATTTATTGTGATCCCAATAAAGTTGCATATGTCGAACGAATATCCTGGAGAAACACACAATTGCATTAAATCATGTGGTCAGTGATCTCGTAAATAAGGAAAAAAGAAGTAGAATAAGAATAATAGGATCAATATTTTATTAAAAAGTAGTACAAAGTTAACATACATCTAAATAGTTAATAGTTTTGATACATAAAAAAATGTCTTGATGATATTTAAATTTATTTTAGTATAAAAATGACGAGGAAAACTTAATCTTAGATTATTGTATCCCTAATTAAAAAAAATTTTTCGATAAATTGAAAATAAATAATTAGTTAATTTTTTTAATTTCGTCAAAACAGGTAAATCGTTTCAAATCATGATTGATAGGAATTAAACGAGTAAAATCATTTTCAATCACTCTGTTGAAATTCATGCAAGATCGCACAGTTTATATTACATAAATTAATATTTATAAATTTTATTCTAAATGAGATCTACATCTACGTCTAAGAATTAATGAAATTACATAGAATGTGTAAGCAACTGCTAATAGAATAGGTAGTGATAAAGATGCGTAGAAGATTAACATAGTAGTGTCTGAAGTCTTCTCAGTTGAATCCGAGTTCTTGGATTCAGTGGTGGGTTGGGTTGATGACGACGAAAATTCTTTATCATTTGCTATTCCAGAAAGTTGAACTATTGGATGATCAGGTTGGTCAGTAGACTCAGTTGAAGTCGATTTTAGGCTCAAATCAGAAAATATATCGATGACCGAAGCCGGAGATCGAGAACCGCCAACCTCTAAATTCTTTGAATTGTCGTCTTCAGGTGAATGGTCAGAAGGTATCGGTGAGTATTGGCTCACATTATAAATAATATAATCCTTGTGAATTTCTTGATTCGAAGGATCTGACAAAGAAAAATTACTGGCTTTCGCCGTTTTCTCTTCGATAATGAACGGCAAATCAGGAATTTTTGAAAAGTTCGTAAGAGTAGTTGGTATCAATGTTTCGGAAGGGATTGGGAAAGAAATAGTAGATCCAAAGAGATCAGATATTGATTGACTGGAATCTACCAATTGTGACATGTTCAAAAGCTCCCGAATAGCTTCATAATTATAAAATGAATCATTTAACTGAACGAGAGTACCGTTTTTCAATAAGAATATTGAATCTTCTGAATTTGTAACAATTTTTTTCGTCTTAGTAACTGCTGTTTCGTTTTTATTATCAGCAGGAGTATTTTCTTGATTCAAAGAAGATGAATTGATTTTTTGTGACTTCGATTTTTTAATCTTTTGAGAATTTAGTAAAAATAGGTTAACAGTATGTGAAGATTGGTTATATAGCTTCTCGTCATCAGAATAATTGACTTTTCCAGATATTTTATTATTCGGCAAATGTAGTATAGAAGTCACTGAATCATTTGACTGATCAAAAGAAACGTTTTTAAATAAGTTCTCTGGATATTCTGCATTTCTAACATTTACTTTCTTTATACTCATAACTTTTTCGTTTTTTGTCGCAGCAGTGATATTTTTTCGATTCGATGTCGTTAGATTCGTATTTTTTGGTATAAATTTTCCAATCTCCAGAGAGGTCAGAAGAAATAAGTCAACTGCATTTAAAGTTTGATTGTTTGATGTAACTTTACTGGAATCATTCGTTCTTGCAGATGTTTCATTTTTCCGAAATGGGGGTGTAGCATTTGCGAAATTTTTTGACTGATCAGAAGAATTTTTCTTCAGTAAGTTCCTTGGATCTACTGCATCTGTGATGTTTACATTTTTTGCTTTCATTGCTGTTTCAAATTCATTAACAGCAGTGATGTTTTCTTGATTCGATGTAGGTAGATTTATATTCTGCGATATCGATTTTTCACTCTCAAGAGAGTTCAGTGGGGATAAGTCATCTGCATTAGAAGTTTGATTGTTTGATGTAACTTTATTTGAATCATTCTTTCTTTCTGATGTTTCATTTTTCAGAAATGGTGGTGTAGCATTTGCGAAATTTTTTGATTGATCAGAAGAATCTTGTTTCTGTAAGTGCTTTGGATCTACTACATCTGTGATGTTTACTTTCTCTACACTCATTCCTGTTATATTTCCATTAACAGTAAAGTTGTTTTTTATATTCGATGTAGTTAGATTCATATTTTTTTGTATCGATTTTGTAATCTCCAGAGAGTTCAGCAGAGATAAGTCGTCTGCATTTAAAGTTTGATTGTTTGATGTAACGTTATTAGAATCATTTATTCTTCCAGATGTTTCATTTTTCAGAAACCGTGGTGTAGAAATTGCAAAATCTTTCGACTGATCAGAAGAATCTTTTTTCTGTAAGTTCTCTGAATCTACTGCATCTGTGATGTTAACTTTTTCTACACTCATTACTGTTTCGTTACCATTAATAGTAGTGATGTTTTCGTAATTCGATGTAGGTAGATTTATATTCCGGGGTATCATTTTATTACTTTTAAGAGAGTTCAGTGGGGATAAATCATCTGCATTTAAGGTTTGATTGTTTGATGTAACGTTATTGAAATCATTCATTCTTGCAAATGTTTCATTTTTCCGAAACGGTGGTGTAGCATTTGCGAAATTTTTTGACTGATTATAAGAATCTTTTTTCTGTAAGTTCTTTGGATCAACTACATCTGTGATGTTAACTTTTTCTACACTCATTGCTGTTTCGTTTCCATTAATAGCAGTGATAGTTTCGTGATTCGATGTCGTTGGATTCACATTTTTTGGTATCGATTTTTCACTCTCCAAAGAGTTCAGTGGAGGTAAGTTATCGGCATTCAAAGACTGGTTGTTTGATGTAACGTTAATAGAATCATTGATTTTTTCAGATGTTTCATTTTTCAGAAATGGTGGTGTAGAAATATCCAAATCTTTTGACTGATCAGGAGAATGTTCTTTTAGTAAGTTCTTTGGATCTACTGCATCTGTGATGTTTACTTTTTCTACAGTCATTGCTGTTTCGTTATTATTAATAGCAGTGATGTTTTCGTAATTCAAAGTCGTTAGATTCATAGTTTTTGGTATAGATTTTCCAATCTCAAAAGAGTTTAGTCGAGATAAGTTATCTGCATTTAAAGTTTGATTGTTTGAAGTAACGTCATTAGAATCATTCATTCTACCGGATGTTTCATTTTTCAGAAATGGTGGTGTAGCATTTGCGAAATTTTTAGATTGATCAGAAAAATCTTGTTTCTGTAAGTGCTTTGGATCTACTACATCTGTGATGTTTACTTTCTCTACACTCATTCCTGTTTTATTTCCATTAACAGTAGTATTGTTTTCTATATTCGATGTCGTTAGATTCATAGTTTTTGGTATAGATTTTCCAATCTCCAGAGAGTTCAGTGGGGATAAATCATCTGCATGTAAAGTTTGATTGTTTGATGTAACGTTGATAGAATCATTTATTTTTTCAGATGTTTCATTTTTCAGAAATGGTGGTGTAGAAATATCTAAATCTTTTGACTGATCAGGAGAATGTTTTTTTATTAAGTTCTTTGGATCTACTGCATCTGTGATCTTTACTTTTTCTACAGTCATTGCTGTTTCGTTTCCATTGATAGCAGTGATGTTTTTGTAATTCAAAGTCGTTAGATTCATAGGTTTTGGTATAGATTTTCCAAACTCAAAAGAGTTCAGTCGAGATAAGTTATCTGCATTTAAAGTTTGATTGTTTAAAGTAACGTCATTAGAATCATTCATTCTTCCGGATGTTTCATTTTTCAGAAATGGTGGTGTAGCATTTGCGAAATTTTTTGATTGATCAGAAAAATCTTGTTTCAGTGAGTTCTCTGAATCTACTGCATCTGTGATGTTCACTTTTTCTACACTTATTGCTGTTTCGTTTCCATTAATAGTAGTGATGTTTTCGTGATTGGATATAGGTATATTTATATTCTGGGGTATCATTTTATTACTTTCAAGAGAGTTCAATGGAGATAAATCATCTGCATTTAAAGTTTGATTGTTTGATGTAACGTTATTGGAATCATTTATTCTTGCAAATGTTCCATTTTTCAGAAATGGTGGTGTAGCATTTGCGAAATTTTTTGATTGATCAGAAGAATCTTGTTTCTGTGAGTGCTTTGGATCTACTACATCTGTGATGTTTACTTTCTCTACACTCATTGCTGTTTTATTACCATTAACAGTGGTATTGTTTTTTAAATTTGATGTCGTTAGATTCATATTTTTTGGTATCGATTTTCCAATCTCTAGAGAGTTCAGTGGGGATAAATCATCTGCATGTAAAGTTTGATTGATTGATGTAACGTTGATAGAATCATTTATTTTTTCAGATGTTTCATTTTTCAGAAATGGTGGTGCAGAAATATCGAAATCTTTTGACTGATCAGAAGAATCTTTTTTCAGTAAGTTCTCTGAATCTACTGCATCTGTGGTGTTCACTTTTTCTACTCTCATTGCTGTTTCGTTTTCATCAATAGCAGTGATGTTTTCGTGATTCGATGTCGTTAGATTTACATTTTTTGGTATCGATTTTTCATTCTCAAAAGAGTTCAGTGGAGATAAATCATCTGCATTTAAAGATTGGTTGTTCGATGTAACGTCGATAGAATCATTTATTTTTTCAGATGTTTCATTTTTCAGAAATGGTGGTGCAGAAATATCGAAATCTTTTGACTGATCAGAAGAATCTTTTTTCAGTAAGTTCTCTGAATCTACTGCATCTGTGGTGTTCACTTTTTCTACTCTCATTGCTGTTTCGTTTCCATTAATAGTAGTGATGTTTTCGTGATTGGATATAGGTATATTTATATTCTGGGGTATCATTTTATTACTTTCAAGAGAGTTCAATGGGGATAAATCATCTGCATGTAAAGTTTGATTGATTGATGTAACGTTGATAGAATCATTTATTTTTTCAGATGTTTCATTTTTCAGAAATGGTGGTGCAGAAATATCGAAATCTTTTGACTGATCAGAAGAATCTTTTTTCAGTAAGTTCTCTGAATCTACTGCATCTGTGGTGTTCACTTTTTCTACTCTCATTGCTGTTTCGTTTTCATCAATAGCAGTGATGTTTTCGTGATTCGATGTCGTTAGATTTACATTTTTTGGTATCGATTTTTCATTCTCAAAAGAGTTCAGTGGAGATAAATCATCTGCATTTAAAGATTGGTTGTTCGATGTAACGTCGATAGAATCATTTATTTTTTCAGATGTTTCATTTTTCAGAAATGGTGGTGCAGAAATATCGAAATCTTTTGACTGATCAGAAGAATCTTTTTTCAGTAAGTTCTCTGAATCTACTGCATCTGTGGTGTTCACTTTTTCTACTCTCATTGCTGTTTCGTTTCCATTAATAGTAGTGATGTTTTCGTGATTGGATATAGGTATATTTATATTCTGGGGTATCATTTTATTACTTTCAAGAGAGTTCAATGGGGATAAATCATCTGCATGTAAAGTTTGATTGATTGATGTAACGTTGATAGAATCATTTATTTTTTCAGATGTTTCATTTTTCAGAAATGGTGGTGCAGAAATATCGAAATCTTTTGACTGATCAGAAGAATCTTTTTTCAGTAAGTTCTCTGAATCTACTGCATCTGTGGTGTTCACTTTTTCTACTCTCATTGCTGTTTCGTTTTCATCAATAGCAGTGATGTTTTCGTGATTCGATGTCGTTAGATTTACATTTTTTGGTATCGATTTTTCATTCTCAAAAGAGTTCAGTGGAGATAAATCATCTGCATTTAAAGATTGGTTGTTCGATGTAACGTCGATAGAATCATTTATTTTTTCAGATGTTTCATTTTTCAGAAATGGTGGTGCAGAAATATCGAAATCTTTTGACTGATCAGAAGAATCTTTTTTCAGTAAGTTCTCTGAATCTACTGCATCTGTGGTGTTCACTTTTTCTACTCTCATTGCTGTTTCGTTTCCATTAATAGTAGTGATGTTTTCGTGATTGGATATAGGTATATTTATATTCTGGGGTATCATTTTATTACTTTCAAGAGAGTTCAATGGGGATAAATCATCTGCATGTAAAGTTTGATTGATTGATGTAACGTTGATAGAATCATTTATTTTTTCAGATGTTTCATTTTTCAGAAATGGTGGTGCAGAAATATCGAAATCTTTTGACTGATCAGAAGAATCTTTTTTCAGTAAGTTCTCTGAATCTACTGCATCTGTGGTGTTCACTTTTTCTACTCTCATTGCTGTTTCGTTTTCATCAATAGCAGTGATGTTTTCGTGATTCGATGTCGTTAGATTTACATTTTTTGGTATCGATTTTTCATTCTCAAAAGAGTTCAGTGGAGATAAATCATCTGCATTTAAAGATTGGTTGTTCGATGTAACGTCGATAGAATCATTTATTTTTTCAGATGTTTCATTTTTCAGAAATGGTGGTGCAGAAATATCGAAATCTTTTGACTGATCAGAAGAATCTTTTTTCAGTAAGTTCTCTGAATCTACTGCATCTGTGGTGTTCACTTTTTCTACTCTCATTGCTGTTTCGTTTCCATTAATAGTAGTGATGTTTTCGTGATTGGATATAGGTATATTTATATTCTGGGGTATCATTTTATTACTTTCAAGAGAGTTCAATGGGGATAAATCATCTGCATGTAAAGTTTGATTGATTGATGTAACGTTGATAGAATCATTTATTTTTTCAGATGTTTCATTTTTCAGAAATGGTGGTGCAGAAATATCGAAATCTTTTGACTGATCAGAAGAATCTTTTTTCAGTAAGTTCTCTGAATCTACTGCATCTGTGGTGTTCACTTTTTCTACTCTCATTGCTGTTTCGTTTTCATCAATAGCAGTGATGTTTTCGTGATTCGATGTCGTTAGATTTACATTTTTTGGTATCGATTTTTCATTCTCAAAAGAGTTCAGTGGAGATAAATCATCTGCATTTAAAGATTGGTTGTTCGATGTAACGTCGATAGAATCATTTATTTTTTCAGATGTTTCATTTTTCAGAAATGGTGGTGCAGAAATATCGAAATCTTTTGACTGATCAGAAGAATCTTTTTTCAGTAAGTTCTCTGAATCTACTGCATCTGTGGTGTTCACTTTTTCTACTCTCATTGCTGTTTCGTTTCCTTGCTAAATCTTTTGGCTGATCAGGAGAATTTTCTTTTAGTAAGTTCTTTGGATCTACGGCATCTGTGATGTTTCCTTTTTTTGCTCTCATTGCTGTTTCGTTTTCATTAACAGCAGGAATGTTTGCTTGATTCGCTGTAACAGGTTCAATATTTTGTTGCATCGATTCTTCAATCTTAAGAGAGTTCAGTGGAATTAGGTTGTTTAGATTCAAAGATTGATTGTTCGATGTAACGTTATCGGAATCATTCACTCTTATAAAGTTTTTAATTTTTCGCAATGTTGGTGTAGTGGTTGATGAATTGTTTGACTGATGTGGAGTGCTGTTTGTTGATAAGTTCATTGGATTTCCTGTTTTCTGACCATTTACTTTTTCCCTACTCGTTCTTGTGTTGTTTTTATTAACAGTAGGGATGGTTTCTTGTTTCGATGTGGTTGAATTTACATTTGGTGTCATCAATTTTTGAATTTCAAGCGTGTTCACCGAAGATTGGAAATCTGTGTTTATGGTTTGATTGTTCGATCCAACTATATTCGAACCATTAATTTCCAGAGATTTTAAAAGAGATGAGTTTGGTTCAAAAATTTCATTTCTTGATATCACTTTTTTTTCTACGGATGATTTCTCAGCTGTTTGTTCTGTTAGCCCTCGTGATGTTGAAGTAGATGAAACTGAGGACGGTGGATTATTACCAACTATTAATAATTCTCCTGAAGCCACGGCATTTTTCGCATTAATTTTTACTTCTGTTGTTTTTAAATTGCCTTTATCGGCAGTCGAGTTGTGGTCTCTGTTTGATGAAGTCGACAGCATTGCTGTTGAATTTGAATCATCAATTTTCAGATGGTTTATCGCATATGAGCCGCCATCTGTTGACAATGGTAATGTTAAATTATGAGTTGTTTCATTTATCAATTGTTCTTTTATTTTCCTCCTCCTTTCTACACTTATAGAAGTATTTTCGACCTTTTTCCAATCTTCTTTCAAACTTTTACGTTTATCTGCCATGTTAGGTGTGAAGGTCGAGTTCGTATCTTTTGCAATTGTTTCGGTCTCAGATTTTTGTGCTTCTGCAATTTGTCCTTTTTTACGAGTATGTTCAACTGACGTTGTTGCTATGATCGAAGTATTTCCACCAATTATTAAAGGAAGGTTTTCTTTATCTAAATTATTCATCACATTTTTGGTATTTGAATCATTTTTTAATCCATTCGGATTTTCTATATTCGTTCTTTCGGTTTTAGATTTATCA
Organism: Cotesia vestalis; assembly: GCA_000956155.1. NCBI lineage: Eukaryota > Metazoa > Arthropoda > Insecta > Hymenoptera > Braconidae > Cotesia > Cotesia vestalis. The sequence continues at coordinate 144,432 of JZSA01000428.1, read as the reverse complement.
ACTGGTCTCAATTTTGTCATATTTCTTCTATTTACTTCCTTCTTCGCCTCAGAATTTAATTGGTCTAGTTTATTTATAGCTAATATTTCACTTTTCGCCTTTATTGGATTAGTCGTTGTTAAATTTTGGGAAGCTGATTTTTTTGCTAATTTCTGTTCTTTCTGAGTGTCATGACTTTTCTTTTCATCATTTTCATTTAAACTTGACGTAATTACTGTTTTATTTTCGATTGTTCCATTTTCCGATTTTGAAATCTTTGTTAAGGGGTTTTCTTTGATTGTATTTTTGATTATCGTTTTTGGTGTAGTTATATTAACAATAGTGATTGGCTGAAGAGAAGGTGCGTTCTTCGAAACATTTATTGCATTTTTTACATCTATCTCATATTTCAATCCATTAGACTTTTCTTTTTGCGTTCTTTCAGGATTAGAAACATTTAACTGTTTTGCTTTATCATTATTAACTGTCATATTTTTTACTTCAGATGTCGTCAAGTTCCTTAAACTTGATTTTTCTGTCGATTTCGGTGTTAATGAAGTTATGGTACTTTTTGGGTTATAGATTGGAGAAGACTTCTTATCTTCTTTTACTGTTTTACTTGCTTCCTCCGTTGATTTTGGAGTAGTCGAATTAACTTTATTAACTGATAGATAAAGAGGTTTAATTTCCGAACCATTTTGGGTATTGTTCGTATCCGTTCTGTTTTTTAATGCATCTATCTTAGGTGTTATTACTTTTCCGTTACTTGATACTGTTACTGGCTTAGCCGTTGTTGTCTTCAAATTTGATGTTCCTTTCTGTTTTAATGTTTTCGAATCTATAGAATTTTTGGCTTCATTACTCGGATTAGATGTTGGAGTAGGCTGCGTATTCTTTTCGATTGCTTTATTTTCCGCTTCTACTTTTTCTGGTATTTGTCCTTCGTCAAAGAAATCCATTAATTCTGGATCTGATGTCCTTGAATATACTCTGATAATCGATCGATTAAGGCGCAAATGTTTTGTTTCATTCATTGCATTTAAATTAACTGTTGATATTAATTCAGAACTAGGTGTATTCACTTGTTTTGGTGTTACTGTGATCGTTTTATCTAAAGTAGCGTTTTTTTGAAATTTTTCACCCATTGGCTTTTCTGTTTTCAATGCTATACTTTTTGGTCTAACTGTCGTTGAATTTGATTTTTTTTCTTCTTCCGATGTTACCGAAGTTACTAAACTTTTCGATTTGTCATTTGGATTACTTGTTGGAATAGACTTCTTTTCTTCTCTAGTTATTCTACTATCCGATTTTTCAGGTTTTGTGGATGGTGTTCTTCCAATAGTTTGTTCTATCGTTGATTTCGGAGTAGTCGCAGTAACATTAATAATTAGAGAACGAGAAGGTTTCATTTTCGAACCACTGATCGCATTTCTTGTTTCTGTTCTATTTTTTAATGCATCTGGCTTTATTGTTTGTATTTGCTCATGCCGAGATACATTTAAGGGTTTTGACGTAGTCACCACCGTTTTAACAGAAACTTGACTTGTTTTCGATTTTGAACCAGATAATTGATTCATCTCCAATGTCGTATTTGGTTTGGTTACTGATTTTTTTGTTTCAATCAATGGATTGTGTAATTTATCTTCTTTCATCATATTATTTATAATTTTTTCTGGTGATGCTGTTGCTGGCTGCTCCAATGTCTCCCCTGGAACTTTAATTTCTTTCTTTATATCTTTTCCAACACTTGGTCTATCAACCGTTCCATTTCCATATTCCCTAATTCTAGCTTTATGTGATAATGATTCATTTTCGCTCGTATTATTCCTAATTTTTTCTGGTTGTACTGTTGGTGGCCGCTCTAAACTTTCCGGTGAAACTTTGATTTCTTTCTTTATGTCTTCTCTAATACTTGGTCTATCGGTCGTTACATTTGCATGGTTCCCACCTCTAGCTTTAGAGGATTCATTTTTTACAGAATGTATGCTTTGTTCGAGTCCTTCTTCTCTTCGGATATCTAGCGTTTTATTTTTAAATTTGACAGCACTATCTTCTTCTTTAGTATAATTTAGGACATCTATCTTACCTTCACTTTCAGTCGGCCGTCTAATTTTAGCTTCACTTATCCTCTCTGTCGTTGTTGTTGTTGTTATCGTTGCGGAGCGAGGTCTAAGATCATATCTACTTTCTGGTCTTCTAGTTATCGTTCTTATTTTTGGTCTGGGTGTGGTAGGAATAATTCTTTGCCAACATTTTGCCTCGGTAGATCTTTAACAAATTTCATAATTACAAATCGAATTTATTTTATTTAATTATAACCGAATTTACAACAACTTTCAAGATAATTCAAATTCAACGTACTGAAAATACGACGATAAATTTTCTACATCGGTTCTAGACCATCCTTTCAAAGGATCGTTCAAGTTTATATCTTCATCTGCTTTCTCAAAACGACGAAGAATTTTTCGGACAAATCTGTAATGTAGAATAATTGAAATTAAAGAATAATGTTCACTTCTTTTTAATGTGTTTTCTCCCAGTTTTAAACTCTTTTAATCTTTTTGACTGACCTTGTTTTTATATTTTGTGCAATAGCAGCGTAATTACCGTAAAAATCTGGGGTACGTACAATCGTAGCTTTGCCGTGAAGGTTCACATGATGCGGACAATCGTAAAATGGATATCCAGAAACTGAAGAAAGTTATCATTTAATTTTTTTACAAACGGAAAATTAACATGCCATATTATTTAATATCAACGAACAACATACCGTAAATGTTACAATTTTTCGCCCTTTCATTGCAAATTGGCAAGCTAAAATTAATTTTATTATTACTAAGTGATGTCAAAGTCTCTTTGAAATAAAAATTTTGTTACATTACAAACTGAAGTTAAAAAAATAATAAATCAATGTAATTATTGTGTTTACTTTGTTATCACTATTCCAAGGTTATATCTATTTACAGGAAAATGATGGTGCTTGCTTATGAAAAAGTCACCACTTTCTCTGATTTGAGTAGTCCTTATGTTCTCCAAGCGACTATTTTCCGAAATATCTTTGTATCTTCTGCCGTAAATAGCACTGCGTTCCAACTAAACATCAATGAATCGTTAATTCATAATTACAGTTTATTTAATTTTCAAATTTAATCTGTGACAACTTACATAAGGTAAAATTATACCATGAATAGACAAACTAATACTTGGATGAGTGAACTTTGAGAACAAGAAATCAGCCGCGTTGATGTGTATGATAGCACCTATTATACTTTGTTTTGTAAATTTTCCACTTAAATTCACAGATTCAAACAGAAATCCATTATTAGCTCAAATTTCATGACTTTATTTCGTAACACTGTTGAATTAATCTTCCAATTTTTACACTCACCTGATTAAAACGTCGTCTAAGGCAACTAAAAGCTGTATAGTTACTTTGTCAAGGTGCGACTTTAAATCATAAGAAGGAACCTTGTCCACAACATCACGAACAATAAAATCTGTAAATGACAATAAACGCAGGTATTAACTAATTCTCAAAATTATTATCTTTTTGAAAATGTTTATCGAGGGTGAATATTCTTACTCTGATTCAGAATCGGTGCTGAAGCGAACGATACTGCGAACAGTATATAGCGATCAACAATTGGCACAAAACGAAGTGTGTATTTTCCGATAACGCCTTCCTAGATATTAAAGTAAACCATTATTATAATTGAAGTAGATTATTTATTTTGCTCTAGATTACTTGATATTTATAAATACCACTCTCAAATCTTTGTCGTAAAGACCAACCATCGCAGCATTTTTTCTTAAATCCGAATAATAACCCACTGAATGAATTCCTAATATCTGAAATTGAACTATAATATCGGAAAAATTTTCTCTTATGATTTTTTTTTTTCACATACCTTTGAGACATTTGTGTGTTCAACTACAACTTCTTCATTAGAATTATAATACTCGTATACAATAGGAGTATTTAAAGTAGCTATATAATAATGTTTCTTTCGCAAATTAAGATTTATTTCAAAGGTACTTGATCTTATTTTTAGATTCAACATATATGGTAGCAGCATTCCAGTTCGTGGTATGCCTTCTAATTCCACATTTTTACACACCGAAACTATTGACATAAAAATTAATTTTTTGTATTTTTTATTACATTAAAGATAATTTTCCATATTTTCACGCAAAAAACTTTTTCATTATTCACTTCTACTTACTGTATAAACTATTATCGAGAGCTAATCCACGACGAAGATTCTGTACACACAGGTTATCAATATTCCGTGAGGCTCCATTTGCACTTTTGAATGTCATTATCAGAATAATGACTGAGGATATAATAATTATTCTAATCATTTTTTAAACTTAATTCAAAAACAACTTTCATTTGAAAAAACACATGAATTTTATTATCATTCAAACTTTCATTGCAAATCACTAAAATAAATCCCTTTCATTGCAAACTTTGAACGTTCTCACATTTTTTTAATAGAATATTAATGAGTAGTAATTAAATGTAAAAATTGTTCGACGTGATTGAATTTGGTAGCCTTAATACTTATAAAAAATAACTTAACTTGTAAATGCTTTAGTTGACACCTTGATGCTTTATATCACTATAAACTTTATTTCTATAAATTGTATCGAGTGTTGTATTATCTAAAGACATGATGTCATTAAGTTTAATTGATTTTTTACATTTAACAATGACTTTATGATCGGTATATTTCCAGTTCACTAGATAACTATATAAAGTTTATATATAGTATGCACAAATATATATCATCCTTCTTAAATGATTCATAAAATAAAAATTACTAATAGTAGTAAAGTAAATAATATTTTATCCAATTTCTAGATTGTTGCAATTAAAATAACTCATTATTGATTTTATAAGAATATTTTCAATTTTCGCTTTTTAAACACTAATGTCAATTTTTTTTTATTATTTTATTTGTCAACACAAAAAAATTTTTACTCAAAAATTTTATCACAAACGAAGCGTATTTTTAAACAGCAAAATAATCTAATTTTCTAATTACTGACGACTTTAAATTTAATAGCTTTTTTGAAATGTTCCAGAATTTCCGACAAAGTAATCATTTTTTCGATCAAAATCATTTCCGTTATTTTTCAGTATTGTGGTTTGAATTTTTATTCAAAATTAGTCAATTAATTGCTCTTCAACCAATAAAAATTTTTCGAAATAATTAAATTTTTTCCACGAGAACTTTTTACGATTACCACAATACTTCTAATTACGATTGTCACAATATACGTCTAATAATTAAGACAGTATACAATATAGTATATATAATGGGTTCACAATGTAGTACCTTCTAATTATCACTTAATCAATCGTTTTAAATTGTCATTTAGCCTTTATAGCTCTAGTATTTGCCGCAGGCTGTTCACGTGATAGATAACGACTGACCCTCTGTATATTTTTCTAAATTAATCTTGGCAAATGTACTTTATAATTGTAAAGAATACTTTTTTCGAATAATAGGCATGTATTTTTAAATTATTTAAAAATTTTTTTACAGTATTTTATTTAAAAATTGTTTATATTATTATCTAACATTAGTTGAGAATTCTCAGAAATATATATCCAAAAATATTTAGTATTTATTGTGCAAATTATTCAGCCCTTTTGACAAACCAAGTGGCTTTATATTTTCATTCATATATTCGTGGACATGTACCGTCTACGAGCACTTAAATTTTTTTCATACCTTCCATACACTCTTTTCCGCTGAGTGGAATTTCATTCGTAAGCCTTATTTGCAATGGATTTTCTTTTTATATCAACACTACTCAAAAGATTGTCCACCTATCGTAAATCCACTTTAAAATTGAAGAATTTTAAATATTTACACATATTGTTCCTATACATTTTTAATTCAAGTGTAGCTTTATGTATTTTTATTTGAAGGCTTATTACGGATATTATTGATGTTTTTATTCTATATTTTTTGAACTCTATAGCCATTAAGTAATGAATTATAAGAATATCTCTTGAGAGAAACAAAATTGTACAATTTTAAAATTTTATTCGATGTGACTTTTCTTAAAAAAAAAAATAAAGTTATTTTTTTCTCTTATTATTACTGTGAAAAACCATTACAAAAATATCATCTAAATTTTATGAAATTTGTCGCAAAGTGTTTTCGCAAGATAACGACTTTAAGACGTAATAACATTTTTTGCCAACACTAGTAAAAAACGTTGTTATGTTTTTTAATAAAAACAAGCTTTTACATTTTTATAAGATTTTTAATAACCAATAAATAGTGCAGAGTGAAAAAAAAATATCCTCGATTTTATGAGCTCATTTGTTTGAGTTGAAATTTGCAATAAACTATCGATATAAATATAAAAAGAAATGGCGGATGTTCATAATAAATTTAAATGAGGTATTAAAAATGGTGAGTCACATTCGAAGCGATTATCTTCTATAAAATATCTTAAAAGCACTAAAAATAATAAGAATAATTTCTATGATTACCTGTTGATACATGCGTGGTCACTGATATGTAAATTTTCTTACAAAGACGAAAGATTCTATGGATAAATGTATGAAAAAAAGAGCAATCGAAAAAAAAAAAAAAAAAACTTAATATCTTTGTTATACTTCCTCTCACTAGCTTCAATATTTGAGTAATAATTTTAATGAAATTCCTTGAAAAGCGGACAATCTACGAAATTCAATCTCCAATAAATGACGCCTAAAACCGCGAAAAATTCTCAGCACATAGATCAATCCTCTTTTATGTCCTTTACTCTCGAATCGTCTGCTTTTATAGTTCACTTATTTCTTATTCTTCGTCGCTTTTGATGGAAACATTTCGCAGTTCGGTCGGTCTTTTATCGTTAAAAAAAAAAAAAGAAAAAAATAAAATTCTTTCCACTTTAACAATTTTAGTTTTTTCGTTAAAAACGCTAAAAATAATATAAGACTATTTTTATTGAGAATAAAAGAAGAAATTTATGTCAAAAATTCTGAATTACGTTCAAACATATAAATATAGCTTTTGCATTGTTTTACGATCAGATTCCTCTGCGAACGTTAAATTGATGCTTTCCTTATGATCTCAATCGTTTTAAAGAAGAAAAGACATAAAGCAATCCTGACTGGTAGTATCCGTTCGAATGTTATATGCTTGTAATTTATTTCATCTAATAAAGGGTCAAAAAGAGAATTGGAAACCAAGGAATTTCGGAAGACTATTTGTTACTTTTTCCGACGCTCCAAAGTGGATTTCTTTTTATCTTTTAAAATAAAAAAAAATTATTTCCATTACTTTTAAATTGAGACAAGTGAGAAAATTAGTCTTTTTTTTTTTTTTTTGAAATTCAAGTTAAGTGAAAAATCACATAATAGTTCACTATATTGAAGAATTTAATTTATTATCATGAAAATTTGATCTTTATATTTTTGAAACAACAAAAGTTGTTTGAGACAAAAAAATTTTATACTGTTAATCCTGTGATATTTTATTCAATTTTTTTTTTTTTTGACTGTTATATTGAATCAAAGTTGCTAATTTATTTCAACAATATACATTTAAAAACAGCACGTTGAAAGTTCATTTCTATAAAGGATTTATTCAGAATACAAATTTAATGTATTCATGCATAATAATTTATAGACTTGTCAATTTATAAATTCGTTTATTTTATAAATTGAACAAACTGATTGCATCATATTCTATTGGTGAATAAATTTTACTCTATAAATGAAAAAGAATGTTTAATTTGGTCTAAAAATTTTGTATAATTATTAATTTACATCATCGTTTACTCTGCCAGCAATAAATTAAAAATTATTATTAAAAAAAAAAACATTCATACCAATTTTTACCGTAAATTTCACAAAAATTAATCGTAAAAATTTTTTTTCTATCTCCTAATCAACAGTAAGAATAATAAAAAAAAAAAAAATTTATTTGAGAGCCAGAAAAAAAAAATGTGGCGAAGATAAGACTCTCTAAAAGTTCGATGCGGTATTCGACCGTCTCCTTGAGCACTCCACTTTTTACTCGCAGATCCACGGGATATAGAAAACTATAAGTGTGTATATACAGATATAGTGGGTACAGATAGTTGAGGGCAAGAGGGATAGAGGATAAAGGATAGAGGTTTTATCAACCCTCTTTCTTGACTTAGATTCTTTATCGCTGGCACAGCCTCGAGTTAAGACAGACATGCACTAATTTTAAAAGTGCCAGGTGGAGCTTGCTGAGGGTGGTGATAGATTATGAACATTGCATTCTACATTGTGAATGTAAAACACTGAGTTGAATAAAAGTAAGACTGATATTTTGCCGTGTTGTATAAAAGACCTGAACAACGGGTAATTTCTGTAAAGAAAAAAGTGTCTTAGCGACAAGAGTGAAAAATATAAAGAAAGGAAGAAAGAAAAAAAGAAAATAATGGACGTAGGTGTGAGAGAAACTTGGAAAAGTCAGCTGAAACTGGAGTGGACATGGGAAGTTCGACAGGAAATCGACTATTGAATAATAAACTTGTTCGGAAAAAAAAAAAAAAAAAAACTTTTTTGTCAAGCTTTTTATTTCTTATTTGTTTTTTATGAACATATGTTCAGTGAATTTTATTCGTCTTAAATTTAAATGGATTTTATTGATAAAGTTTTTATGATGCTCTGAAGATCGTAATTCTTACTAATGAGTAATTTCAATTTTCAATTAATATTATCGATATCTTGTAGATAAATAAAATAATAAAGTTCAACGAACTTATGTTTTGGACACAAAAATTATGGCTGAAAATTTTTCATAGTCTTTTATGTTTTGAAAGTGAAACAAATTTATATTCCCAGGAAAAAATTTTCTGACTGATAAATTTTTATATTAATAACCGTATCTTACTTAACAAAAATTAGTTTAATAGTTGATTAAATTTTAAAAACCAATGTCAGATATTTTTGATTCTAAATTTTTTTTTTAAATTACATACGGACATATCAAGCCAGATTTTTAAATCAGGCCATATTTAAACGCAGGATGTGTCAATAATTATATGTGGGCATATCGAAAAAATTTTTCGAGCTAAAAGAAATTTAATCAAACAAAAATCGCTTAGATAGGAGTACATTACAAACTTTCCAAACCACAAATAATTCTCAATACTATTTCATAAAAGTAAAGAAGAAAAATACGCGCTTTTAATTACTCGAGTTTTGGATTTAAATTGTTGGGGAATCGACAATTGTGAAAGATTTCAGTACGTTTATGTTCTCCGAGTTGAACGACCGGAAAAAGAACCGCTTAGAGTTTTATTACAAAGTACTTTTCTAAAGCGATAAATTTTTTTCCGTTCGGTGAAAATGATGCTTTTACGACAGCAAGATTATTTTTGTGCGAGTTTGAGATAAAACCTTTTAAAATAATTTTTTACTTGACAAATCCATTATTATAATTTTCTATCTTCAATATGTGAACAATATTAATCTTCTTTTTAATTATCACTTTAGTTGATGTCATATTTATTGAGAATGTATACAATCATTGATTAATTTAACAAAAGTACCTATGGTAATGTAGTGTTATAATTATGTCATATTCTGTTTCCTTTTCCGCATCTTAGAGTCTTCCTCAATGATGTATAATAACCGACAGCACAATACCTCAGCAAGCTTGACATCGAGCATTTCCTTAAAAATACATTTGTAAGAAATGAGTTCGGTGTATGGCATGAATACAAATAAAAAAAAATAATAAAAAATGTATTAAAATGTGAGGGAACATTTTGAGATTGGAAAACTTGTCGCACTTATATAGATCAAACAATTTTTATTTACTTCAAGCTTTATTGTTTTTTTTATTCACTTTTTTTGGTTTTGATCACAGACATAAAAAAGTACTTGAAAGGTTCGCTTTTATAATAAATGTGAGTTGAAGGTTATGGAAAAAATATTTTGTTGTAATATTCAATTATTTTTGAAGTTACAAAATTTTCTAAAATTTTTAGAAGTTCTTTTATAAAATTATATTAAACTGTTCAAAATTTAATAATTTAACTAGCAACCTGTGACCTATAAATAAATAAAATTTTGCTTTTTTAAAAAATTATTGTTGTTAAATTGCACTATACTTTCTTAACTATTGACGTTTTTAAAGATATAAGCTCATCCCGATGTTACACTCATCAAGAGCTTTCATTTGAGTACCCACATGCATTTTTATATATTTTTCATATATACATATATATATAATTTATATAAATATATGAAAAATTGATGTGGGTACTTAAATAAAAGGTCTTGATGAGTGTAACATCGGAATGAACTTAGATCTTTAAAAATGTCAATAATTCACAAGATACAAGGATATTTCTTAATTAAGTATCTAGAGATAGAAAATTTTCAAATGCAGCCTAAATACTTATCATAATAAATTGATTATCGGTGAGAATGATATGAAACCTTGAAAAGGCCCAAATTCAAGTCAAGACCTTTGCAATGACACTAAATTTCACTAAAAAAACCGATTTTATCATATGACTATTCTCGACACAAAATTTTGCTTATTCTCTTAATAATATAGATGACTCGTAATTGTTACATTAATAACAACTTCACTGTGACATAATTAAATAATGGATGATATTTTGCACCGGAAGTTATATCTCAAATTAAATAAACATAGAAAAGTTCAAATATAGTTTACTGAAGATGAAGTACAATATTAGAAATTCGATAAATTTAAAATTATTAATCCCAAAATTTTCTCATCACAAAAAATAAAAGTCTTTCAACAGACAAATAAGTCTTTCCTTAAAAAGTACTGCAGTGATTGTGTAGTACACTGGTTTCTTTACTCAGTAAATAAACCGTCAGTAATCCATAGACATAAATGCGCTATTTATTTGCTTTAGTGCTCTATTCACTCTATATTTGAACAATGCGAGTTACCTCATTACGTCAAACACAGAAATAATTTTTAATTGTTTATTTTTTATTTTAAAACACATTACAGTCAAACATTTACTTACGACATGTAACTCTAGTATCATTTAAAGAAAATTTTGTAAATTTATAATAATTAATTAATATGATAGTTTCTGTTATTAAATCAGATCAGTTGAGTGGGAAATTAACTATATAGAGTGAAAAATGGATTTATTTACATTGCTTGAGATTAACACGATTGTATAAAATTATAATATAATTATTATTCTCTGGACCAATAGGCTCACTCGTAAAAAACACTTTGCTGACGGTCTCAAATCTCCTGGCGCGTTTTTCAGTTTTTCGCATACTTTTAAGCCGCTTAAAACTTTGAGCCGTGCGATGGGCGCTACCCCGTGTTGAGTTTTTAAAGTATCCAGTTAAAAAGAATATAGAGTAAAATAATAAAGAAAAAAGTATGAAAGTGAACAATGAAAAGTGGAAACAATGCTGTACGTTACCAACTTTCCAGAACTCGTAGTTTATTATAAAAGGGTTTCAATCCTTTTCATAATTAACCAGTTTTTTCATTTTTAATTAATCACAAAAATAAATTTTTATTGTATCATCAACTATTTAATTTAATCAATTAAAGTTTTATTTGAAAAATTTTCGGATCTTGTTAATTAAAAAAAAAAAAAATGAAACTTTCTCATCAGAAGTTCAAAAAATTTTTAAAAGTAACTTAATGAATTAATCAAACCGTTGAGTACAAAAAAAATCAATGAATATACAGTTTTAGAAATTATTTTTATTGTAAGCTTGAACAAGCAGCGGTTTTTATGAAGACAACTACAACAAATTAAAATGAAACATTTGCCTCACATGCAGTCCATTTTATTTTCAATTCAACTTTGATTACTCGGTGTACGAAGTTATTTTAATCAAACTCCAGTTTCAGAGCTTGGTATTGGGATTGACGGACTGAAGGAGTGGAAAATAAACTTTTGAGTGAACTAAACAGAATTTATTTTCAGTTTTTTTTGGCTGAAATGGAAACTTGAATAATAGGAGAATTTTTAAATAAATTTAATACATAAAAATTTATATTTTGCGGTACCATCGCTTAATTAAATATCAATTGAAGCAAAATAAAATCGAATATAAGCTAAATTACCAACATGGAAATAATTTACATCAAAAACATTTAAAAAATTAATATTATATAAAATATGCATAGAAAATTTATTTTAAATTGTATAAAATACATTTTTATTGAAATATATTGAATATATTATTTACTTAAAAATCAATTTTCATTTTCATCTTATTAACTACTTACAATTTACCTAATGTCGTTTTTAAATGATAGGTCTACTCAAAATGAATTTTTAATTTGATAATAATTAAAAACTTTACTGATTTAAACAAATAAAATTGTTCCATAATTTAATGACAATTTAATTGAACAGAAATGATTGGTTTTATTTTTATAAAGTGAGCACGTAAAAAATTATTCTTAAATAAACTACAACAAGCACTTTCAGCGAGTAAATTATAGTCTGGGTAAGAAAGAAAAGACTGAATAATAGTTCTGAAAAAAAAAAAAAAAAAAAGTGAAACAATTAAAGTAATTAGTCAAATGGGTTCTGAATGAATAGGTTGATTAATTGCAGACGTTTTGTATTGTTACAGGAGAAAGCTGAATCGACGTAACGTTCCACGGCAGAATGGCCAGTTGGCCGTTGAGAGCTGTGCTCCTGTCCAGCACTCTTATCCTCGTTCGTGGTAAGTCAAGAATTTAAAGCTCAAATCGGATATCGGTTCTTACAATTTCGCCGAGTGCTCTCTCGGAAACTTTTTATCACTGATCCGTATCTATGGAAACGTTGGCGGACACTATAACTACTTTAGAACTAACTTGAGAATATGTTTCACTACCTACGAATTTCCGGTTTACGAGGATCATGTTCTTTCAACTGCTTTGTGTACTTGACGATTTTATTGCTCGTATCTTATATTTTTTTTTTTTTATTTTCAATTGAAATATAAATTATTATCAGAAATTTAAGAAAAAAAAAATCGGGTTTTTTTTTTCACTAAAATTGATAACTAATTTACTAAGCCGTGTTTTTAATTAGTTCAGTAACCATTCTTCTTGTCACCAGTGTATTTTTTTTAACATTTGTACGACGATTATGGATAAAAAATACAATTTCTCTTGATGCAATATTATTTGTTGGCCGAAAAGTATTAAGAATTTTCAATGAAGGGCACTGAATTGTCTCCTTACAAGGAATTTAAGTCTCAATTTTTTTTACCAAAAATTCATGGTAGTTATTAATACTAATTAAAAATTAAAAATTCAAAAATATATTTTCAATTTCTAACAATGTTTATATTCCATAGAATCCCGGTCCTGTGAACAATTAAATTTCCAAATCAATTAATCATCTCTCTGCAATTTAAACTGCGCTCCTCAATTAAAATTCACTAATTAATTCGATTAAAGTTTGACTTCCATTAATAGGACTGGCAGTATACCGCAAAGTAAATTAGCCAGGCTTCCAATGGCATTTGTATAAATTCGAGCATTCGTATAATTTATTTATCTATCCATGATAAATTAAAAGGTAGGAAATAGGTAATATGTAGCTAATGGATATTATTTGTATCTTCGATTTCCACGTTCTCATAATCGGACCTTTTGCCAGGCATTATGTATACATAATGTAAAGCTTCTATCGGAGGTAGATGGTAGTTCATTCCCTCTTGGCAATCTCACGCGCCATTTACCAAACTTTATAAAAGCCGTTTGCTTACTTCACAACCTTGAGAAAACGTTTTCCCACCTGGGTTATTTCTACTCAAGCTGTTGAAGAGTATAAAAAATATATAAAACTCTAAAAGAAGAATAGAAAATTAAGACTGTACATTATTACGCGAAAAACTCTTTATGAAAATTTTATTCGCTTTACTTATACGACCAGACGAACCCTAGGGATTTGATACCCTCGTTTTGTATTTTATGAAAGACCGTTATATAATGAGAAATCTTCCTCGTCAGCATCTGGATTTTTTTGTCTTACTTTTTTTTAATTATTTATTTCCAATAAGTCAACTTAAATAAAGTTTCATTAATAAAGTCGATCAATGGCTAAGTAAATAATAGAAAAGTCTTAACTTTTGTTGAAATGTCATAATTGATTTTTCCTTATCAAGATAAATTATGCACACGCTGACAGAAATATTTTTTTTTTATTTTTAAGAAATTCATCAATAATTAACAAATACCTTCTTAAAAATTTTTTTTTAAATAAAAAAAAACATAAAATATCATAAACAATATATGACCGTATAAAATATATTTGGATCTATTTTTCGACCATCAAAAAACGTCCATTTTATAGCAACTGTAACGAATCAAAAGCTTTCGGGATTTCATATAAAATTTAACAACCCTGTCTTTTAACAGAAATCAACATATTTCCCAGGCATAAATTACATAAAAGGATTTACTGCGACCATTATCTTTATCAGTGTAAATGTTAAATAATATTTTTAATTATTCCCGTTAAAAATAATACTCCGTATTTTATTGCCTCTAAAAATTTTATTGGAATAATAAACATTACGCAATTTATTCTCTGGCATATAATAATTTAAGTACTAAAGTACAAACATTTTTATTAAATAATCATAAGTAGCAAATCCATATGTTGTGTCGAACAATAATTCCACGGTATTATAAAAAATTGTTGTTGAGATTTATTATGTTAAAATGCTTACAGTTTGTTTATAAATATATGAATATGTGAAAGAATGAACAAATAATCATGTTGATAAACTAAAAAAAATATTCATTGGGATAAGAAATTTTTTCTGGTAAATTAAATATAAATAATTTTGATTATAATACAGAGTTTATTTGTTCGGAAAAATATTTTAAATATTTAATGAAATTGCACAAAAAATGTAATTTAAAAAATCGCGCAATCAACTATGCAAATATTGTTTTTTATTATATTTGAGTATTCGGTGGATTGCTACAGTGGAATTCAAATTTTCATGGTACATTAATTTATTGGACAGTGAGCCGGATGATTCTCGGTAGAAAGTTCAAAATTTCTAACCTGGTCAACGCTTTCTCTCTTTCTCTCTATAGATATAGAATATGTGTATAATAAATTACGCGCGGATGTTGACCAGACGAGTATCCGGGGACTGGAAGTTTATAAAGTTTTAACACAAATGAGATATTTTACGCGCTATTTATTCCAACCCTCGAGCTGTCCGGTCAAGTATCATGAGACCAGATGTCATACCATTTTTACTCATCCATTCCCGTCTTTTTTCATTAATTTATTTGTTTAAAAAATTTCTGAATATTAATTACGCTTTTTCTAACCAGGATATTTTATCTTCCTCATCTAAAAATAAACAAAACCAGAATTAAATTCGAGTATAAATTTAATAAAAATCAAATATCAAATTAAGGATGAATGAGCGTCACAAAAATTGTTAATTTTAGGGCTAAAAATTTTTTTACAAGTAATTTTACATTCAAATAATTTACTGTAAAAATTTAAGGATAAGAAACCGTTCATAATTTTCAAGCAAAAAGTAGTTTTAAAAATCTCCGACAGATGGCGTATGATCAGTAAATCATCTCTTCAGAAAAGATATAAAATCTAAAATATAAATTATTATTTTTGACTGTTTTAAGAAACTTATACCGCTATTTAACTACTTTATATATTATACGATACATAAATTGGCGTGCGTATTTCTAGAAAAAGTGAAAAATTATGATAAATAATTTTTTTATTCTCATTTATACCCTGATATGGCCATATCAAAATATTTTTCTTATAAGGACAATGTATACTATAACTCACATGATTATTTTTGTAACATATTCCCGCAACCATCTAAAGCTATCCCCATTCATCAAAATTCACTATTCCCCCATGTTCTTGCCCATACTTTCATGAATTAAACCGACAAAAGCCCTACCCCTTCTCTTAGTCTAATCAATCAAGGTTTCAACTATCCAAAAACTGTCAACCGTTATCGATGCTCGCATAATTTCGCTGATAATAGCAATATTGTTGAAAAAAAAAAAAAAAAATATAAACCATTCCGTAGGATCCAGCGATAAAACAAGGTGGTAAGAAAGTAGCGTGCCCGTGGGACTGATTTTTTATCCCAGTGGCGCCTTAGAGACACATAAGTGGAAAAGAAATAGCACGAACTGGTGTATACGATCCAAAGTGAGACACGCTCATGCATACAAGTATTTGTACAGCCCACATACGCTGTACGTATATATTTGGACACGAGATACCTACACAGATAACAGCAGACAGTGAAAATAAGAGAGACGAGAGTGTGGCGTGGTGTAAGTCGACGATAGGGAGCTTTCAGTTACTCGGGTAGTTTCTTTAAGATGCGAATCGGGGCGCACTTGTTGCTTGGCAAGACGGAGTAGGTTGGGTGTACCGGATAAATCTAACCCGACGGCGAGAGTGAGTGTACGGATGAGGTCGAGGATGAGAATAAGGGTATGGTTGGTATGAGAATATAGGAATTGTGTAAAAAGAGATTGACGGAGTAAAAAACCGTGCGGAAAATGTTATATTCGTAGAAAACGTTAGGTGAGAAAAACACCAACACTATAGACGTAAAAAGGGAGATCAATCGTATAAAAGAACGATAGTATAGGTACAGGGGAATGCAGGCAATCAAATTGATTCTCTTTTACGATACAGCCTTTTTCTCTTTCGTAGAATAGAATTTTACTTTCTGACCAAACAGCTTTTCTTTTATTTACTATTTATTGCCTTACGAATCACTAGTAATTTATGACTCGTGAAAAACTACCATTTTATTTATTGTTTGCTACATTATTTTGTTAAAAAAAAATATATATATATATATATATATATCTTTTCAACGAATAATGCATTGAAAAACTGACTTTCATCACATAAATCAAAGTCAATAATTCAATTCGTGAAAAATGTTCACGATAAATGAAATGAAATATGTGTATGTACGCTAAATGTCGGACAGTAGAATAAAAATAATTTAGTCAGCCGCACTAGTTTAATTTAGAATTGACATAGACGGACAGACAAACTCGATATATCTTTCAGATGTTCTTTGTTTTTGAACACTCTTGGCTGAGGTGAGTAATATTAAACAATCAAATAGGTCAATATACTGTTTTTATTTGTGTTAAGCTTGGCAGTAACACCAAATTAAAATTCTAAAAGTAAATCATAAAACTCATATAAACTTTCAATTAACTGTACTTAAATTAAACTCTTCAACTCTAGTTTAAACTACTTCAGTAAACCGTATACTGGGGATTAACTCTCAAGTTCTTTGTACATGCTCCAATTAGATGTGTATTTATCTTATTTCAATTATATGGTGATGATAGAACATTAATGAGACTATTCACTTTATCTTTTCTTGAATTAAAAATAATAACGAAAAATTTTAATGGATTTTTAAAATAATATTTATGTTTTTACAATTTTATCATATTTGAATAGATGACAATTTATTAAAATGAATTCTTGATATGTAAATTTAATTTAAAGTTTAATATTTTTACAGGATTTTACAAACTTGATTTACAGACAAGAATTTTTTGACCTAAATCAAAAAAAAAAATTTTTTCCAAATTATTTACTTGGTTAGAAAGCTTGCCTCTCTCTTTATAATCATTCCAATAATATTATTAATTAATTTTATTTTTTTTAATTTTTTATTTGAAAAAAATAAATGAAATAATCAACTAATCGAAATTCGAAAGCTTGAAAATAGCAATAGTAAATTAAATCTTTCATGCAATTTAATGGGTGTTCGTTACATTGAAGCTGACACTTTACAACATCCCAGTTTTTCATCATTCATTCACAATAAAACGCATTTCACAAATTGTTGGATTGATAATTAAAAGTATTGACATTCACCAAAGCATTTTACATACCAGAAAATTTAATTTTGTTCAATTATCGATCTAATGAGATAAAAAAGTACAAGGTTAATTTTTTAAATATTTATATTCATTAAAGTGTTAATTGCAAGCTCAAAAAACTCCAAAATCAATCAATTCAAACCCAGAGCAGTTAAAACTAAATTGGTAGTTGTGAATAATTTATAAAAAAAAAAAAAAAACAATTGTAGTTAAATAAAATAAACAAAGTTCGAACGGTCAGCAGCCTATCAGTCTGGCACATAAAATGTTGCGTCTGGTGGTGCATGGCTAACGTGTCTCGTTAAGTGCAGTACGTGGCTATTCCAAATTAGGACACCCTCAAGCCTGCGCACGCTCGTCACGCCGGAAATCTGTCGTACCACTGGCACATTATTGATTTTGAGATTATCGCTATCTGCGTGCTCTACATATTAAACAGGAATATTGTCATTCTCGTCCATATATCTCACTTAGTTTTAGTTCAACACTTAATAAATGACTGACTACAGTCCGGGCTACGGTGTATAACAATTATAAAAGAACGCTGTACACTCACATGCAAATTACTCACTTATTGTCTCCTCAATTCATACGCTCGGATAAATAGGATTGGAGGATTCTGCTACACAAATAAGAGTTTAATAATGATTTATGTCAGGCTGTTATTTTAAGCAAATTTATTCTGAAATTCGCTCCTTTTCCTCCAACACCAAACCTAATTTAATTTTCAATTCCCGTGTTATTTATTGGCCCGTTAAAATATTTATCTTTTTGAATCGATATAGTTATTACAGAGGGGAAATAATTTACGGTGTCTCTCAGTTTTATCAATTGTGGTTATCGATTTATTTCTATCGCTTGCGACCACTATTGGTTTTTATTTTTTTTTTTTTACAACTACTGCGAATAATCGTTTAGTTTTATATGTCAAATAGTTGGATTGGCTTAAATAATAATAATGGTAATTAAAAAAAAAATACGAGTAACAATATAGAGTTCTCAGTTGTTACAGTATGAAAATTTACGGAAAATTATTTCAAGGAAGTAATAGAACTCGTAACGCTTCACCTCCCATCTATGTGGACATAGCAGAATATTCTCAACTATGTAGACATATGCAAATTCACTGTTACTCAAGAAATTTTTTTTTAGCCAAAAAAATACTAAGAACTGCAGTTTAAAATTTTTTATGAAATTTTGTTTTTTATCGTAGAAATTGTCAACTTTTTTTTATTTAATAGATATTATTATATAATTATCGTTTAAAAAAGGTATTTTAATTACTATAAAACTTGATTATCAAAAAATCGTTCTCTAATTTAGATAATGAAAAAAAAATCCATCTACTTTAAAGATTTCATTATTTATTTTATATTTCACTGTAACGTCATTAGGCCTAACGGCATACAACGAAATTCCATTAACTTTTTTCTGCTGAAAAAAGGATATACCGAAAGCTTACGGTAAAATAGACGCGAGCAATTTTCACGAACAGCAAATTGGCAGTTGCTTTTTTCTTTAATTAAAATAAAATCGTTAGGTCGAAAAAAAAATATACACTTAGTCTATTTTATTCTTGATTTCAGTATAGCAGATGATAGTTTAGCAGCGGTGGTTTGTGTGTACGTACTGTATATGGAGAAAGATAAATAAGATTATGTAAGATTTTGCGGATAGGTGTGGGTGTCGGGGGCTAAATTATTTCGGAGAATTTAACTGCTAACCGCTATTAAGAAAAGGGAATGAGGTCATTTCAATTGCAAAGTACCCCACAGAAAAGCTGGTGTGTTTTGGTGTTACCAACAAATTTGACGTAAATGTTAATCCTCTTAGCCACTTCATGCTCGATTTAATCACCAATTTATTTAAGACTGACTTATTTTTCTAGCTTAAGAAAATTTGAATTTATAATTTTAATCTATTTCTAATCCCCTGTTAATTTCGATGAGATAAAAGTTTACAGTAAAATTATTAAATTGTCTTACGCGAATTTTATTATAAATTTTTTTTTGTATTTTATACAATAAATTACTTAAATTGTAAATAATATACAAAGTATATAGTACTCAAGCGTATAACGTAAATATCAATCTCTAAGCTACAACTATAGCAATTACCTAATTAGATAATTACAGTTATTAAATTCCAACGAGCTTCGTATAATTGAATAGGTATTGAACTATTATAGTCGAAAGCTCTTGTACTAAATATCATGGATGCATAAAGTATTTTTAAACAATATTGATTTTACAAAAACTCTTGACGTCATAGTAATATTTTATTCAAAGGCTTTATCTGAACACACAAAAAAGTACCCGACGCTTTGTGAACTTTGGAAGTATAAAACTTCAATTATTTTATTGAATTAATGCCTTCACCTTTGAATTATTGTTACTATTGTTTAAATATTAAATTTTTTAATAACGATGCAAGACTCTTTTTAAACAGAAAAGAGAAAAATAAAGTTTCTGGCACAAGAAAAAGGTACGAAATATGAGTGACGTGAACGAAGTAGACAGGAGTTAGATAAAAAATGGGCTACGAGTCGATTCGAAGTGACGTCCGCGGCGATGACCCATTTCCTCGTGGGACACAGAGGAAAATAAACCAATTCACTTCTATTCTATACATATATACATCATAGCTTGGTCATTCCAAGTTACGATTAACGGGGAGATGCGTGAGAAAGCATAGCAAGGGTATAACGAGTGAACAGATAGAGCGCCAGGAAACTCTAAAAAGTGCAAAAAGTTTCTACCCGTTAAAGGAGTAGAATGCTTTTGAGTGTTCGGGAAATTTAACGTTTGCATCCAGCGTGGAGCTCGATGCGCGCGCACTCGACAAACGGGATAAAAAATAGTAGTATGGATGAAAATAAAATAAAAGCGTGAGACAGTAGCGACTAAAAAAAAAAAAAAAAAGAAATGGGCGTCCTGAATGTGCGAACAGGGAGGCGTTTCATGTAGAAGAGGAAGATACCCCGTGGACTATTCAACATTTGCTCGGTGAAGGGGGAGAGGAAACACCTGACCCAGCAGTGCTTTCTTTTAAATTTTTTTTCCTTTGTTTCAGGCGTTTTTTTATTTATTTTAATCTTCTTTTCTCTTCCTCAGCTTACACGCAGACACGAGAATGGGAGGAAAACTTTGAGTTACTCTCACGTACCGTCAATCTCCGTGAAACCTCGAGCGATTTTCTAAAGAAAGTGGAAAGAATCTATTCAGTATTGTTCATTGCTTCATGTAATATGGATGTACTCACGTGTGAGTTTGTATATGTGTATGCATACCTCGAAGAGTGTAAATGTATCTGTGTGTACATATGCTTTTATATATTTAGGTTACCCACGTACCCACTATAACTTACCTGAGTATTAGACCAGGGCTTTTTTTATTTAACTCTATAATAAAATTTATTTCTTCAATTCGTATATATATTTCATGTAATACCTACTTGAGGAATGAAAAATAGAGGGGTTCAAATTTTTTTTCTTTAATATTGAAAATTTATCTTATAAAAAAAATCAATACTAAAAAGTTTTTGAACATTTTTTTACAAGTGCATGAGTTTAATATTAATTTGACCGCTGTGATTTTATTATTAAGTTAGATAGAAAAAACCACAAACGTTTTTAACGATAAAAAAATATTCACCTCAAAAGAATTTATCAAGCGTTTTATATGGACGCGTAAATTTTTTGCTAACGAGTTTTGAGTCGTCAAAAGCAAGATAAAAAAAAAAATTTTAAACTATCCGCGCGGCATGATCCCGTTTAATCAGGCTCTCAATCGGCAGATCGATAACGGAAGGTCCTTTGACATGGAAATTTAAAAAAAGGATCAAGGTGAATATGGAAAAATAAAAATCGTAAAATCAAATACCCTCAACTTTCTCGAAGGTTTTCAGATGTAAATACATCAAATATACGAGCTATGAATAACGGAATGAAGAAAATAAAAAGAATACTTTGCAAAAATGAATTGTAAATAAGTGCGGTAAACGACCGAACAATTGATTCAGTGCAATGAACGAAAAATACAAACACAAAGAAGAAAATAGAAAAAAAAACACACTATTAGACTAAAAAAGCTTCAAGTCTACGGCCGTGCTTTGTTTGAAATTCTTATTCATTCAACTAACAACTCGACAGCACTCGAGACATTGATAGATTCAAGAAGTTCCAAAGTTTCGATCTTCGTTTGTATTTATTTTTTATTATTATCATTTGATATTATTTATTCATCAATTCAAATATTTATTTATTTATTGTTATTTCATCGAAAAAAAACTTCTCTTCTGTTACTTTCTCACACAAAGAAAATAATTAACCGCTAAAATGTTTATCAAATAGCAGGAGCGACGTCAAACGATTAAACTACTGGCACTTTTAGTTTATTCCACTCTTTTTTTCCTTTTTTTTGTAAGCTCAGTCTCATTTTTACTCAACATTCAGCCCAACTTTCAATGTAAGAGGGTTGCGCGACACAGAAGTACTTTATGTAATTAGTTTGTTTACTGCATAATGATCTTCAATGTGTCAGACTGTTTTTACGTTTACTGAGTTTAAAAAAATTTTTAATTAATACATTTTTTTATGAGCAGAAAAAAAATATAGAAAAAGATGAAGACGGCTTAGAGTTGTTGTGAATTACTTTCGAGTGCGATTGGTTTTTTGGTTTAAGATGTTAAGTTATAAAATAAAAATTATTTTTTTACTCTCTTAATGAGCTTATCTGACATTTTTCAATCTACTTAAGTATTAAGCTCATTTTAGATTTTAATTGACATAAAAATTGACGTACGCATTTCTATAAAAAAAAAATTATCTATATTATTAAGAGAATAAGAACAACTTTGTTTTCAGGATGGTCATATGATAAAATCGGTTTTTTTAGTGAAATTTAATGTCATTGCAAAGGTCTTGACTTGAATTTGTGCCTTTTTTAAGATTTTATATCATTCTCACCGATAGTCAATTGATTATGATAAATACTTAGGCTGCATTCGAAAACGCTCTATCTTTAGATGCGTTATTAAGAAATGACCTTGTGCTTGTGAAATATTGACATTTTTATAAGCTCATCCCGACATTACACTCATCAAGAGCTTTCATTTGAATACCTACATCAATTTTCCATATATTTTGTATATTTATATATATATGTACATATGTGAAATATATCAAAATGCATGTGGGTACTCAAATGAAAGCTCTTGATGAGTGTAACATCTTTATGAGCTTATATCTTTAAAAACATCAATTGTTAAGAAATTACAGTATAATTTAACAAAAGTCATGATTTAATGAAGCAAAATTTTATTTATTTATAGTTTACAAGTCACGGTAGTCACATAGTGACTTGCAAGGTTGCAAGTAATAAATTATTTCTTTATTTTTATAAATATTAGTCCGATCTAATTATTTTTGGCCATATTAGGGTATATATAAATAAGTTTATTTTGAATTGCTCCATCAAAATATTTTTACGAAACACTAATGCGCTTAAAAACAAATTTGATTAGTAAACTTAATTTTGATGAATTATCACATCAGATAAAGTTTAATAATTTATTTAAGCGCCTGAGATTAGATGTTTTATGAAATAATAATGGATCATAACTTGTCACACATTATTAACACGATACGGTATGCATTTGTGGATAGTAATAAACTATTAACTGTATATGGACTTGTACTGCCGTGAATTAACTAATAAACTCGAGGAAACTCAGCCGCACATTATCGTTGGTGTATACAAAATGTGCGCTCATGCTTCACTTGTATCGCATGACGATTATGAATGCAAACTCTCATCCAAAATTATAATTCAAGCAAAACTATAGATGAAACGATGATTAATATTCAGATTAGATGCTGTAAGTATATAATAAATAAATTAATACCTTTGATTAATGATACTTGATTTTTCTTTTTACATTTCAAGTACCTTCAAAATAGCAAATATAATTTCAAAGTTGTGAGGTGTGAAGTGGGGGTGAGTTTTAAACTGATGTAATTAGATTCATAATTCATTTCATAAGCGTAATAAAGAATTCAATTTTAAAAAATTCTCTTTAGTTGGTAATTCTTTTTGAAGGGCGATAATCGTCTTTTTCATTTACAATGAATTTTTTTTACCGATTAACATTTAATCTAGACCTTGACTATTCAATTCCTCCGAAGATCAGAACTTTGTCGTTCGTCTAGATGAGAAAGCACGGGAAGGAAGAAAGGAAAAACGATAAAAAGTTTTAAAAGAAAGACAAAAGTAGAACGGTCACAAGCTCAATTAGCGAGTTCAGGAGTGCACAAAGACTCTCATGCCGGAGTGGTGGTGGTAGTAGTAGTAGTAGTCTGATGGTGAATTGTATAGTTGCCAGGAAAGTGTGCTACACTCAATTTAGATTAGTTTATATAAAAGACAGTCTATAAAAAAAAAAAAAAAAACGCACTTTTAAGTTTAGTAATTTTACAGAGTGAAAATTTGTAGAGTATCAGTATGAGTTTCTGTGCACTGCAATGTCAATTTCAATGTTTCAACTGTATCCTTTTTGACATATTTTACTTTTTTATAGTCAGAACATTATACGTCGAATAAAAAGAAAAAAAAATTGAAAACACAGTGGATTGATCGAAAGTAAATTTTATTTGACAGGTTAAGTGTATTGAAAAAAAAATTTGATATTAGTTTACTGTTACATCAAGTAAACTTGATTTTGTCAGTGAGTTCCGTAGAAATTTGTTCATTCTAATTCATGCGTCAGTTTTTATTCAACAAAAAATTTTAATGGATTACTTTCCTCTTTTTGTGCATGAACGCTGATCTGCTAATGCTTTGTCGTGCAGCATTTTTAATTTTACTGAAGCAAATATTCAAAATTTTTAGTCTTGCTGCGTCAACTGATTTATTTATTTCTTTACATAAAGACCCAACGAAAAAGGAAATAAAACTGAAAAATTTGTGTTTTAAACATCTGTTAAGATTTGAAACTTAGCCAAAAGAAATAAAATTTGTAGTGATACGTTACTTAGTCAAATAATATTACAGAAGAATAAATTAGCTTTTATTCCTATTGAACACCAGGACAGACGCCAAGGTATTGGTTGTTATAGGTGATGAAAAATTTAGATTGACAAAAAATCGTTAATCATCGAATAAAAAAAATATATTTTATGGTTTTAGAAGCAAATAATAATTTTACTTTAGAACTTAACTCTCTTTTAAGGAGAAGGTTTAAGAATCACGCACCATCTGTTGGAAATTTTCAGAACTGCTTTCAAAAAATGATATATGGGCACTTATGACTATACTAGATTTAACATGGCCATTTAAAAAAATTTTTTAACGGCAATGCAATTAATAATTAATGTTTACTCACTATAAAAGCATGATGAATTATGAAAAAAATGCAGGTCAGTAAATTGATAGTTTATCTTACTCCACTTAAACCAGTGTGATTACTTTCTCTTTACATGATAGCTGCACAATAAATGATACTAACAATAGTAGTAATTCATAGGATGTTAAGTCTGACAAGCCTCAACACGGTGGCTTTAGTTATCGTATTAGTTGGATAATCCTATTGTGTCGCTACAATGCAGCTGCGACAGCGTTCCGAGACTTTTCGAGACATCATTTTAGCCGCCACCAGACTTCCACTCATATTAAGCGGCAAGTTTTGCTGACTAGTTCTTATATTGAGGGATAAAATGAACTTTGTAACACAAAGAGTAATGCCCGAGTGAAAAAGGTGAATAAAGAGAATGAAGTAACGATGGATTAGGTTGCTCTGATGGTCTCTGGTGTGTATCAAGTGTGCAGGGTGTCGGCTTAGTTGTTTGCTTGTTCATCGATAATTACCACATTCATCAGCATCAATTTCACGTGTGCGTAATTTATGATAATCATCTATAAAATTATCTTTATGATGCATAAATTTAATTAATTTCTGAAAAAAAAAAAAATTCTTTCAGAATTTTACCTCATAAAATCTTTAAAAAATAATCTATTTATTCCGTTTTTATTAAAAATGTAATTAAGTTTACGCTTGAAAAATTATTCTTCAAAGAGAGTAAATTTTTTAGCAAATTAATTATATATCAAAGATATTTTTTTGATGGCTCCTTCGTAACAATATTCAAATTTAAACATTTCAATTTAACATTTTCGATTTAAAACTTTTTTTCTCAGCTCAAAGACCGGGTATAAACGTTCCTTTTTATTTTCAAACAAAGAAACCCATACTTCAGGTTATCCGGAATAATTTACACGTCCGAAGGGTGCTATAAAGCAGACGTAGAGAGTGAAGACTGAAGAACCAGAAGGAGGAAAGAGAGACGGAGATTTAGAGTGAATAAAAGGAAAAGAGATAGGAAGAGGGCGAGAGAGATGTTGTGTAAGTGGTAATGTCGGTGGAGGTTGGTACTTCGATCGTCGACCCACCTCTCTTACCTCTCTCAACACATTTAACGCCGTTCCGGTGAATTTAATTCGCTTGACATTTTGCGGTAGGATTACGTGTACCTTAAGTTTAGTTTTAGCTGTACACTCTGCTCAACCGACAGCTCCAAAGATTTAGGACGATTTATATGATAAATAGTCAAGTTATAATAAGTTACAGGCTTTGTAGAGGAAATGTCATTTGAAGCACTTTAAAAATTTATAATTAAATGCAGAATAAAATAAAAAAAAAGAGATATTTATTTATATTACCTTAAAATTTTTTATTATTATTAAAATTAATAATTAATGGATGAAAATTTTCTGTTAAAAAATAAATTTCTCAAATAAAAAAACAATTTTATGAATCATTGCATTCAATAGTTATTTCGCAAAGAAACAGTAAAAGTTCTAAATTTTGAGAATTTTGAAGAATTTAAATTTCTGTCATTCCAAAACTATTTAATTAAAACAAACAATGTCATTAATTAAAAAGAATAAAATTATAATTAAACTATAACATTAAGTTTTAATTAATTTTTTTTTATTTGAATATTTTAATTAAATTAAATAGATCAAAGCGGTTGATTATTTTAAAATCTTCAATTTGAAGCAAAGAGATTACTACACGATTTAAAAATAAATGATGAATTTTTTTGCTATTTAAAATGACGAAATCAATAACTTACTCTATTTTGAGACGGAAAATGGTGGATATTCCTCGGTTGATGTTTAAGTCATGCAATATATATTCGTAGGGTAAGCGGATAAAAGTTAAGGGTTGACTAACCTGTAGTTCAATTGGGCGCAAAATAATTTCCGATGCAATGAGCAAATGCGCAAGTTGAGTAATCATCGTAAAAGCTCTTTCTAAAGAGCACCCTCTTGTTTAACGCATAACCCCATTCTACTCAGCACAACCTGTTCTTTAGACTTTTTTGTTCTCGGTGTTTTTTTATATTAAAATATAAATATAAATGTACATACAAAATACTATATACGTCACCTTTTTATGCGCAATGAATTTGTATGGAGACTGAGAACGAATATTAATTCAGCTTCTGACACTCGAATAATAAAAAGGACTTTTGTATGCCGATCAATGATCACAGCGTGGGTCTCGATTATTTCTTCTGTAAGTGATCGGTAATTAGTTTAATAAAAATGAAAAAAGATGATGATACTCAGCTATCTAGATTTCGATCAAAGGTAAAAGATTAAAGTACAGAAGCGAGTTATCCGACATGCAAATTGAAAAATTTAAATTAATAAAACGCAATAAAAAATATAAAACTCCGTTTTTAATATCGTCATTGAAAACTTTTCAGTTGTATAAAATCAATTGGCCCTTGATACAGCAGCGGTGCGGATATATTTGTTTCGCATGATTCAATTGCCGAGAGCGAGTGGCCTACTTGTTAATGGCCGGTAAATTAATTGGCCTAATCCTGTATGATCTAATTATAGCAATCTAAAGAGAAACTAGCTGGAAACATTGATAAAGGGTTACGGCAGAGTTTAATAAAGGAAGTTGTGCGAAATAAGGGTCATACTTATAACGCAGTATTAAATAGTATATTGTCACACTATTTAATTTAGTCTCGAGGATTTCCAGCTGCTGATACTTGTCACGTACTGTCAAGTATATTTGACAATGTAGAGAAAACACCGGTACGGGTGGAGCAATACAAAATGGAAGGACACTCGTTAGTCTCTCTGTTCATTAACTCAGATCTCGGAGTGCGAAATATCGAGCGAAACCCATTCACTCATTCACTTGTTCTAATTTTCGTTGGGAATAAAAAGAGCTCGGGTCTTTTGTTTGAGGCTCTTTTTCTCTCTATGCAAGCAAAATTTTTAATTTTAGTTTAATTAGTTTCTATTTTATTTTATTTTACAGTTCAATTCACTTAAATAATTTTGTTTGCTTCAAAGGGAATTCACTTTTTGATTAACTGGTTTTTTTTTTTTAATTTATGAGTTGAAAAATAATTAAAGTAGAAAACAAAATTTGTCAATCTGGAAATTATCCAGCGTACTTCAGAAGACTGAAAAAATATTTATTTATCTTGCTTCGAAAGACAAAGTCGAATTTTTTTTTCTTGAAAAGTATTTATTTCTCTTAAAATTCATTTTTACTATTAAATAATTAAATCATAAGATAAACATTGAATTGTTAGTAATGAAAGAAAAAAATATAAATGATAAAAAAAATATGAGACGAGTAAAAAAAAATAAGAATCATTTTTAATTCCAATTATTAATCATTGATAATTTTACAATCTAAAAATCTAACAAGGAATTTTATTAGTTCTCAACAAAAAAACCGAGATGACGTCATGGATAATAAAAATTATATTCTTTATCAAATACACAGCAATTAAAATAAAATTACAAGTTCATTAGCCGATTTATAGCGCCTATAAACTTGATACAAAAACAAGGTAATAAATGTTATAATTCTTGGAAATATTTTAATTTTTAAAAGTAATTAATATTGAGTTTTAGATTTGGTAACTAAAAACAGCCATTTTTTTATGTATTGTATACATTGAAATAAAATTTAAAGCCAAAAAAAATCCAACTTTTTATTTTAACCAATTCGAGGATTGTAACAAGTACATACATATTTTTACGAAGCCCAGTTTATTGAACAGTCGAGCGTTTTTATTCACTGAAAAAAAAATTAACTTGAATCAAGAGAAAAATTCTTGAACGAAGAAAATAATTTTTTTGTATTGAATCAAAACGAAAAATTCTTAAATTAACTAAAATTTACTTAAACCAAGAAAAATTTTTTAGTTTAACAACCGGTCCCTACGATTGTAGCTTTATATTTCTCTCCTAGACAAAAAAAAATTTTGAAAAAATCCCTCTGCTATGTGATAGATTTTTTAATTATCGATTTCGTAGCCGAGCATTTTTTTTTAAATTCTCATTTGTTTAAAAGAAAAACATAAAACTGCAATAGCTTTATAATCATGAGTGCAACAAGGATAGTACCGTTTCTTGCAGTAAGTGCGACGTAAGAAAAAGGCGAGATCGGCTGTTAAAGAATTTTCTACTCAAATAAAGAAGATAAAAAATTCTTCAAAATTATTTACTTCAAGTGATTCAAGTGAATTTTTTTTTCTGTGTTCTTGTTCTGATTAAACAGACCGTATAATAGTAGTTGATTAAATCCTGAGAAATAAAGCATCTATCAGAATGTCGTCGAATCAATTCGGACGATTCAATTTCTACCCAGATTGTATTTCCGATTAAATAAATGAAGAAAGTGAGCAAGTGAGTTAGATGTAGGGTGAATATAACCCTATCAGTTTATGGTATACATGAGACATCTACTACTGACTCTCAGATAGATACTAGACACAACACATAAAGTATACATTGACTATTATATCCAGAAGAAGATCTTGGTTGTTACTCAGAGAATATATCGAGTATGGCGTATCGAGGCCACAGATTGACTGCAAGTCTGCTGATGGCATTTAACCTATCTACTACGTTTGTAGTACTTCCATAACTATATACAGAGGAAGTATCGGCATACACAGAGTACCAGAACCCCTTCTTCAATACTCTATGGATATTATTTCAAAGCTCTCGAGATTGGTTCCGGGATTCTGCCGTAACGTTAAGTTCGCTTATCATAATAGAATCTCGGTCAAAGGACATTGGAGCTGCTCTCGAGGGGAGGAGGAGGAAGGAGCGGGAGTGATAGTGGTTGATAATCGTAGTACCGAGAATCAACTGGAGAGATGGGGAACGGAGGATGCGAAAGTAGAGCTAGATCCATTCAGATGCTGAGAAGGGAGAGGAAGATGATTAATTGGTAAGTATGTCATTTAGTTCAATGTTCGGCGGGTAGAGATGCTGTTGTTGACAACTAATGTGCCTTTATGAGCAAAAGACAAAGCCCATAATCGTCGCAATTACGTGCACGTGACAAGATATCTCATCAGGGTGTTTAAGTGTATACATCGTCGAGTCATCTTGTATTAGACGTATTTCAATCAAGATACAATAGGCTCGTAATCCCATGCTATGAATGTATTATTTTTCATTTATAATTTATGTATATAGTTATGAGAATATGGAAAATTTTGTGGTGGGGGTATTTGTGTTGTAAAATGGGTTGCTAGAGGTAATTTTGGTAGCATGAGAAAGTCTTGATTTGGATTAGAGTATATTTAAGAAAAAAATTCTTCAACAAAAAAAATTATTTTAAAAACTTTCATCTTCTTGAATCTAACAAAAAAATGATTAAAGTTTTTTTTTAATTCTCTTATTCAGTATTTAATTAATTTTACACGTTTTTTATCATTTTTAAAGGTATTCCTCCTGTACAGATGTCAGAAATAGAAGTGATTTTTTTTTTCAAATTACAAAAAAAAGATTGTTACTAAAAAAATTCACTGTCAAAATTTGAACATAGGGAACTGTTGATTAAAAAAAAAATATTGAAAGTTAATACAAAATATATTGCTATCATGGAAAATTTGCTCATTGTTGTCATTAATCAATATGCTAAATGATTTTTTGTATAAAAAAAAAAAAAAAAAAAAAAAAACTATAAAGAAAAAAATTGATACTTTGAGAAATTTGTTAATATTTATATTCCCTTAATATTCAAAAATTATTTACTTAAAGTTTCTTCAATCACAATTCTATAAGTTACTAGTAATTTATTATTTTTACTGACACAAATGTGTGATATAAGTGTGATGCAAATTTGAAAGTACGTAAATTAATTAACCAAAATTACGATCTAGTAATTAATGTTAACGCATCTGGACTGAAGTTCTTTTAGTTTCTGTGTGACAGTACTCGACATAATTTCGAGATAAAATTCCTGGAGCATATTAATTAAATAAGTGACAAAATGTAACCGTAAATAATTAATGAGCTCGGGAGTAGAGGTATAGAAGTATAGAGATGATATATTAGCCATATGAATTGAATCAACATGAAACATGGTTATTAATTATAATTAATGAATGCGTTCCATATCGTGATGTCGAGTGGAATCTAGGTCATCGCGTTGCATTGATTTATCAACGTCCCCCTAAACCACCACACCATGATCACGGAATTCAACTCGACGTACATTGAGGACAACCAAATTTGTACCTAGGGTGCATTTAGGGGTCAAACAATTATGATGTACATTGATCAATTGCTTGATTCTTGACCTATTCCAAGGAAATTTACGCCTACCCCAACATACCTTCTTCCTCTCTCTGGTCAAATAAATTACCGGGCATTCACATTCATAATCGAGCTGTCAACTAAATAGAATTCGTTGGCTTTTAAAAATAATTTATATAACTCATTACAATTTATCGTAATTGAAAAAGTTTCGGTGATTTAATTAATTAATTGAGTTACGCATTCGTAGTTGAATGGAATGAATATAAAGTCGAAAAGGTGTGCAGTAATTAAATACGAAGTAGAATAAAAAATAATTACATAGGAAAATTAACTGGATATAATTACGTAATTCGATAAAAGTTTGGGCTAACTTCGTGCTTGGTCTGTTTACTTATACCTAGAATTAATGAATAATTAATGTTTATTGATACGAGTATGGCTTTTGAGTGACTTTATGTCACGAGTCTAGCTCCAGATATTACGATTAATATTATTATGCAATAAGCGTAACGTTCCGATAGTTAGCAAGAAGAACAGAGCCCTGTCGAGACCACCTACCAATCAATATTCACTCACACCCTCGGTTGTACAAGGGAGACAAAGCTCGAGCAACCAACGACATTTGCCTCACACCCTGCTGTTCTCTCTGTCTCTCTTTTACACATGTGTTGTGTATGTGTGTATGCATACAAGCTAGATATGTTCTATTGCAGTCCCTATCTCTGCGATTGCCGTAGCTTTGTCTCTGCAGATGAACCCGTTCACGCATCTATAGAATCTAGAGATATCCCCGGATAAACCCGGGCAGCCCAACCCCGCTTCACTGTGAATCCGCATCGCATAGGCTCACCATATGCGATAACGGGAGAATTCACAATTTAGTTTGCACAGGCGCGCGTTAACTCATCGATTTCAAGTTCTGCCAAATTACTATAATTATTCTATTTTATTTCTTAGTGGGTCAGATACTTTTCAGAGCCTCTGATATAAATATCCCACATGTCCACGGGAAGAAAAGGGAATAATTTATTTAACTGTGATAATTAGAGAAGTTAATTTTAGTGACATTTTTAATGACCTGAGAACATTAAAAAAATTGTACCACCTGCAATTATGTAACACTTTTTTATGTCTCGAGTGGAATTTTATTTTTGATTAAAAAGTTAGAAAAATTTGTATGAATGATTAATATAAATAAAACTTGACCAATATAAGCAGAATAGGAGAATTGAAAACACACTTTAATAAATTTTATAGTAAGATGTATTTGCGTTTGAATGATCTCGGGGTGACTTAAATTTATAGCCTTCATGTTCACACGCAGAGAGAATTAAAGTAGCACTTAGTATAAATAATGGAAATTTACCTCGTGTGTAAAAAAAACTTAAACTCCCGAACCTTTCTTGAAATCGATACTTTAATTATGTTGATCGGTTTGAAGTAGTTAAACTTTAAATTTAATTACTTTTTATTTATGATTATTTCGTTCAAAGTAATGAGTTTATGATAATTAAAATAAAATTTTATTATTACAAGTAAAAATCAATAAAAATTTTAGTATAAATTGCATTATTTATTACGAAAGTTTTTATGCTGCAATACAACTTTATATTTTATACAAAACATAAGATTCTGAAGAGATCATATTTCCTTACAGTAAATATATACAATTTGAACAATATTGTTTTCCTTCGATGCAAGATCGATCGTTTGTAATCCAGATTCTGGTGTATTTGCTGAAAAAAATAATAAATTTAATAAAACATTATTTATACCTATTTTATGATGAAAAAAAATTTTTTCATTTTTTATTTCGTGAAAAAATAATTTTTTTATCAAAGAATAATTGATAAAATAAGTAAAATGATTTTTTCTTTTAGTATTTTGATATATTTTCAACTTACCACAAAATTGTATCAATTCGATTGAACAAAACTGCAATAACTCCTCAACACATCAAGGGTACAAGGATTATGGCAACACTCGTCAACTATTCCTTTAAAATTGCTCCGCTTGTAGTTACTCTCTTGAAGATATTCCGCGTAAAAACTGTCACAAACGAATCGTAATGCATTGCTTAAATGTTTAGAGCAATAACGTCTTGCATAATTTTTGTCTACTAAAATTATTGGCGTTCCCTCTATTATCATCACAGAACTTAAATAAATCACAGCAATAATTAAAGTCAACTGTACTTTAATTGATAAATTCATTGTTTAAAAAATATTTATTAAATATCACAGTTTATTGATTTAAAAAAAATGATTTATACAATTTATTATTCCTTCTTATATTAATAACTGTCACGTAAATTATCAGTATAATATTTGGCACCGAAAAACTATAAACTTCCGATCCTCTTCACTGGTAGAGAACCTATTTGAGTTTGAACGAAGCTGACCCAAACGTAGAAATTTATGGTCCTCGACCCGAGCGATAATGTCCAGAACACATGGACGGAAGAAAATATTTTGGGAATAAATAAACATTTGGAGATACGAGGGAGGCGTCGACACTTCGACTTTCTAAATGATAAAAGTCGCTCGAAAAATTTGTTTTTCTTGACTTTTAAAGCAAAATTATTTTTCTAAAGTTTGTTTATTTTTCTATAGATAATTTTCTGTAGAGGATAAGTCAATATTTAGAATCTAAAAATAAACTATGAACGCTGGCTATAAATAACTTTTACCAGCAGGTATGTCACAATCAAAATATTTATCTAACCAAATATTTTTTTGTTATTACTATTTTAAATATTTTAGTTACCTCACAAATATTCAATTTTTTTAATAAAAAAAATTA
This sequence comes from Cotesia vestalis, assembly GCA_000956155.1. NCBI lineage: Eukaryota > Metazoa > Arthropoda > Insecta > Hymenoptera > Braconidae > Cotesia > Cotesia vestalis. Next base: position 110,147 of record JZSA01000428.1, on the reverse strand, counting down.
AATCACTTTTATATTTTAATAAAGATAATTTAAAATTATTTTATCACATAATATAATTTTAAAGTATCCAAAACTGTGCTTAGCGTGTCCAAAATCAGTGGTTTTACCCAATTTATCTTTATACTATTTTCTAAAGTGTAACCACAACAAAGTACTCCTGTCAATGTAACATAAAATAAACCACATAATTACAAGTTTAAAAGCACACGTTAACTAAATTAAACCAAAAAAACTCAAAAAACTAATTTAAATAATTATCCAATCACACTAAAATACTTCGCTGGTCGCTAAAAAATAAAAAACGATTTTTAGTATCTATTTTCAATTAAATTGTCAATTATTCCCTACTTAAAATAATTGCTTCTGCTAATCTTTTAGGATATTACAGTATAATTTGGTTATTACAATATTCCTGTCTGAAATTACCAGTGACTAGACTGTTCCATTATAGTATTAGATCAGACGAGGGATTATTACTAAGATTGGAACTAATTTCTAACTATTATGTAAGCCTGAAATTTGGTGCGAGTTGGTATTTCGAACAGAAAACAAATCGCTAAATTTCAATGTTTTCCAGTTTTTTCAAATAACTCAAACATATTAGAATCACAGATAATTTTATTGAATAAAAATTATAGAGCACAAAATTTTCAATAGAATTGCTTTGAATTATTTCTTTATAAAAACGATTTCTTTAATGTATTTTATATTAAACAAAAAAAAATCCTTACGCTTTTCAACGCCGACAGTGATTTTTTGACACAACTTTGAAGTGCTCTAACATGCAAACAAACAGGCGGATGAAAAATTGTTTGACACAATATTTGTTAAAAATTTCGTACTCTAAAATTTCTATACAAAAATTTTCTGTACTTTTGATACACTGTGAGTTATTAAAAAAAAACTGATAAAATTTTTAAATAAAAAAAAAATAAAACTCTTGTCTGTTTAAAAAGAGTCAATTTATTCAATATTAAAAAATTAGTTTTAATATTTATTTTTTTAAGGCGTTCTTGTAGATTTATATTAATTTAATACATAAAAAATCCGGTTAATTGTAAAAGTCGGGTAAAAATTAAATCACTGAGGAATAATAATACAGATGATTGTCGTAATAATCAAGCCGCTGGAAAATATCATAATTAATAATAATGACAATAATGATAACGAGAATACATAATTTATAGTTTAACTGGATATCGGAAGAGGTTTATTGTGTAAAGGGCAATGACTTTGCCGATCGAGATCGTCAACGTGCAGTAATTCACCGAGAACATTGGACTTTGACCATTATATTGCGCAATGAGTGAGATGGAATACACTGCAGAAGCTTAACTTACCGAGAACTAAACCGAGTAATAGAGAGCCGATAGCCGGAGAAGGGGCCGAGAGGCCGAGCGAGAGAGAGAGATCGAGAGAGAGAGAAGCTTAAACATGGTGGGACAGATAGATAGCGGAATAGTGAGTTAGGAGGGAGATGAACTGATGCAGAGGACATTAGACCGGAGGGTGGGAATGTACCGCGTTAATTCCGTGCAGCTGATTAATCGGAAATGGGAACTATCGCGCAAATAGGCGATAGATAAGCCGCATCGCATCGGTTTGTCCTCCAGCGCGATTCACTTTAACCAACCCCGATTTACCGATCCAGAGAATATAGACCGTTAAGCTCTTCACTATTTATATTCGTCCATCTCTTTTCTCTCCACTTGATTCATGGAACATTGACGTACAATTGTCTTTATACTCCGGTCTCTGGTCAGTGTAGTGTTCGCATCCTCCTCCTTCCAGTTCCAGTTCCTGTTCCTGTATGGTGTACACTGGTGCTATATAGGACTACCAGCGTTCTCATCTGTAGTTACAAGAGACAGGACGAGGACCAGCGAATGGCGAGTGTATGCCGAGTAGACCGAGCAGCCGAGTTGTAAAGGTACAAGCCTAGCCAGGCCAGAGCAAAGAGAGGGTGGAGACGATTACGATCGATTTGTCGCTCGACCACGCGTTGCAGTTGAACAACTCGCTCGTGTAATCGTCCTCTCTCCTGTACATGACCAAGAGGTGGAGGGGTGATCAGAAATTCAGCTCCGCTGAAATGAAATATCTGTCTGCATATATTTATATTTATTACCTGTATTTGCTGGTCGACATTTTTGTTGGGGTAGGCAATCGACGGTATGCCTTTTTTTCATTTTGCGCTCTGTTTGTGTTTTATTTTGTAGTCAGAAGATATTAACTGCAATAAAAATGTACAGTGGCAATCAATCAACACGTTTCATTTATTTATTTCATTTTATTTTATTTTTTTCTTTAACATTATAATATTTGTGTGTAAAAAGATAGATTGTTAAAAGTTTGAAAAAATTTGTTATCAATTTCAACCACTTAATTAATTTTGAAATTTTTGTAAGTTTTAAGTAAAAAAAATACTGAGATATAAAAATTAGCTTTGTTCAAGAGAAAAAATTTTGAAGAAATAATGTTATTTTGAAAAATTTAGTTATGATTAATCAAACAGAAAAATTATTAAATCAAATACTATTTTTTACCTTGAATTAAGTTACTGTTGCTTGTCAACTTCCGTAATAATTAATTTTACAAATAAAAATATGTAACAAAAATAAAAAAAAATAATAAAGAAAAAAATCAAATAAAACTAATAAGATATTTGAATTTTTTGAAACCAAAAATAGTTAAGACTACTTTTTTAAAAATCAAGCCAATAATAACGATTTTAAAATTTTTATTTCATCCTTGACTTTAATTCTTAAAACAAAAATAAAACAACTTAATTTTTATTATTTTTTCACTCAGCAAAAATATTAAATTGATCTCTACATTATATTTTTTAAAAATCAATAATACGGCTGCTATTGAAGTATAAATGCGCTAGTGTGAATTCATTTAATATAATTAGATAAAGTATGGTGCTAACCGTGAGTTTCTAAAGGGATATTTCCACTGAGAGAACTATCGTAGTGAATAAAATCATCAACTGTTGCGTGAATATTTCAGCTCAATGAGTTGACAATCAGTAAAACGTATTAATTATACCATTGAGGTGTTCTCATTTAAAACAAAAAATGTTTCAATAATTTTATTATCCGAAATCAATAATTGATTAAAAAATTTTTCGGCAATTTTTTAGCGAAAAGTTTTCTTACATATCTTTACTCAATCAAAAGTACATAAATATTGATGATATTAATTTGTTTAACTGACAACTATTCAATTAAAATCAATATTAAAATTATCGAAACAAAATTTGAGATGCTATTAAAACTTTATAAACATACAATTCATAAACCATTATTACTTTACTAAAAGCTCGCAATGTCTAACCGCGTTTCAAGAACAGACACAAATTTCCTTGAGTTTGAAAACAAAAACAGAGAACGCTAGAGTAATATCGTAGAGTAAAAGCGCAACAAAGAGACTAAATATATACAATTATCGAGGGATATTACAACTTTGTCGAGGATTATTGTATAATTGGTAGTAGTAGTTTTGAGAGCACCACAGTAAGCCGAAGTCTGATATCAAGAGAATATAGTACAGCACAAAAGAGTGGAGTAGACCAATTGAAGTGAATCCATACTAACAGCCTATGTATAAGTGGTTACATATGTATACAAGGGTACATAAATGGCAAATGCAATTGCTGACCATGCAATTTCAAGCTCTGAAAACGTGATTTTATTGAGATTCATGAACTCGAATATTGTTGACTGCCAATATTTCCCCTGATATGTGTACAGAAGACGAGTGCTGGGGAGCTACAAAAGTTATATGTAAAAACTAGTCTCATAGTATATACTGCACAATTGTTTGACATGAATCATGAATACTCGATCGTTTACTCAATTGCTCCTAGTCAACAATAATTACCAATGTTCCCCGTTGTACGACCATTATTAATATTTTCACTGTCGTAATTATTGTCATTATAAATTAAACGATATAATTATGTGGGAATGCAAATTAAAATGCAAATGCAAACATTATTTAAGCTCAGTATGATAAATGTAGTTTATTCAAATGAAAATGTTTTATAGCTGACAAAATAAAAAATAAGAGTAAAAATGAAATTATTTAAGTTCATTAAACCCTACATTATAAATCCAGGAGCATTTAAAAGTGCCTACGTCAGCCATCACTGATGCAACAGTAACTCAAGTGCCGCTGAAAGGATAGTTAATTCAAGGTGTCGTCGAAAGATACCAAGTACGTCGTGACTTTTTCCTCAACTTCTTCTCTCTGTCTTTTATACTTCTTATTTCCGTTATTTTTTATTATTTTATTCCTCCCGGCAGCTTTTACTACCCCACGATTTCTTTCTTAACTCACGGATCGTTTTTTTTTTTTTTTTATCGTCTCTTACCTTCACATTGGTTCTCTCTTCATCTTCAACTCTGGTCGGATGTTCTTAAATTTTTTTTTTTGACGTTTCTGACTTTTACTTTTTCACTCAACTTGAACGTTTAAAGTTACTAACTCTCTCTTTCACATTTATTCATTCCATTGTCCAAACGTCGTCTTCTGAGACTAGACATTGGATCAATATTTAACTTGGTTGTCTTGTTAACTTTTTTAATACCTTTAAGTCATTTCTTATCATTCATCTTCATCGCAGCTTATAACATATATTTTTAGTTATTATAGAATTAATTTAAATTTTTAATATTTTTGTAAGAACTTTTTGAGTTCTTAATAGAATTATTTTATTTTCGTATGTTTTTTATGATACCTGAAAATCGAAAAATTCAATCCAACATATATATATTGAAATTTAATTTAATTTAATATATGAAATTAAAATGTGAAAACTTTCTTTAACTTTCGCGAAAAAATAAATTTTTTAGCTTAAAAATTGTAAACAATCTCATAGCAACAACATATAACTTTTTTTCCAACTACTGTTTACTAAAATGTAAAAAAAAAAAAAAAAATATTCAAAAGAATGTAAAGTTAAAAAATTTTTTGCTGAAATCATCGGAATCTTTTATTGACGTAAAAAAAATTCAATTTGCGGAGTTTAGAATATTTTGTTGATGACCTCTAAAACGTGATTTTGCAATAGACAAAACCAATAATCGGTCAAAATAGGTCACTCCGATATTCAAATAAAAAAAATTACCAAGCATATAAAAATTTTATTGGATGTACAGCAGAAACTATCGGATTTCAATAGCGTTTAAACTTTACTGTCTAAATTTAGTAGTTTTAACCCAGATTTTTGAGCAGAATACATAAACTATTTTCCGCAAAAGTGGTTAAAAATAAAAATTTAATTATCTCGTTCCACCGAGATTTCGAAATTATGGCGTAGTATCAAAATATTACGGCAATCATGTTTAATTGATGTGTTAGCCGATGGGACGCGTATATGCGCATTAAATTAACGAATTTAATGGTGCGATAGTGAATATACGCGGTCTAAACATTTATAGGTGTGTGCATGGTTATGAAGGATATATGGATGCTGGCGATACGTCAATGGAATTGAATTTATGATCGATATATAGACACAATATGCATGGAAAACATCCACAAGATTGATTTGAGTTATGATCTTACGTATTGCGATGGCTGTGGATTTTTTTTGACAGCCGGTTTTATTTACTCCGAAATATTATTCATTTTAAGTCGAACATGTACGCTGGGAGTAAAAAAAAATTTATTTCAACATAAATCCGCGTTAATTTCTACAAAATCTCGTTACTGGGCAGTGATAAATAATGAATTTGAAAAGGGAAATTATTTATGAGCGCATTGATTTATTTAGCGGAATAACAAAATTAAAGGATAACAACTCATGAAACAGTTGATACGTTTTATGAATGACATCCGGTTGTTGAAGCCAAGGCAGGAAAAAAGAGTATACATAAAATAAATGCTGCAAAGAAATATTTATGCTCACTATTAAGTAAGTTCCAGATGAAAAAGCTGAGAAAGTGTAAGTATTTTTTTTTTCTTTTCGTCCTTTTTTATTTTTTTTTTTACGCTGTTCTTACGGTTGCATTCAGGATGAGCACTTTGGTAGATGAAGTTTTCTGACTTACAAAATACCATGAATTTCACACAAACAGCCAGCAGAGAAGGAAGTAACCGGGTGAGGTGAAAACGCGCAATGACATTGAGTGCTAAGAAATTCCCTTCAATTATATAAAGTTAGTTATGCAAAATGTAAAAGCAATAGGTAGTTAAATGTACACGCGAACTTTACTGAAATAAATAAAGAGTTTTTAAATGAAGAAACTACTGGAGAAACTCGGAAACACTTAACAGATGTTGATTAGAAAACTTTTTCGTGTCTTTAATCATTAAACCTTTTGTGGTAATACTTTCCAGACTTTTTTTCGCCAGATATACACCAAGAGCATTTTTCAATGAAATGTATTTTTCATTACTGTTTATTATTAACGTACTTCTCACAACTTTTATTCACTCTTTTTAAATAACAAACATCTTCAACTTTAGTAGTCTAAAAAAATATTAAATTTTTTGTTGCCATTAAAATAGCGCATTAATGCGGTCTAAGAAATAAGCGGTAAAGAATTCACTTCATGTTAAAAATTTTGAGTTTTTATTCTTTTCCAAAAAAATTAATATTTTTTATTCACTGTCTTATTGTTGAAGTTCAAAGCATAATTTATAATAAAATACTGAGAATATATTGAGTTTTAAATATTTTTAAATTAACAAAGAGTATTTTTTAAACTTAAAAATTTGAGTGAAAATTTATTCCAGCTTGTTACAATTCGAGTCTTTTATTCTAAAATTTTTTCGTCTATTGCCCAACATTATTGAAGTACATCCACACAGACAAAATGTTTGGATGAAAGTTGTTCTCATATCTACACGTCATTTCAAGTTATTCCCGGAGATATTTTCGTTGAAATTTGTCGACCAAGACTGTTCCCTTTCCCCTAGTGTATATATCTTCTTCCAGGTTTTACCCTTTTACCAAGACGAACTCAAGACTACACAACTCCTTTCACTATACTTTGCATTTTATTGCTCATCCCATATGTATATATACATGTACATATTCTTCTCGTATTTCTTCGCCTGTAGAAAATTGGAAAAGTCTCGACTTGAGTTCGTATAAACGACCAACGCATATCATTATACTCAACGAGTTCTTCATAGTGTCAGTGTATATTATTATTGTGACAGGATATTTCGGTTCGCTTCATATTTACAACAGTTTTATTATTATTTATTATCTTATTTCCACTCATAAATGTCACAATATAAATCATCGAATTGTACGAGAGAATTTACGGATTATTTTTAGATTATAAATTGTAACTAATTACTCTTATTATAAAAAAAAAAAATATTTAAAAACTTGTTAAAAAAATTATTGTCTCAGTTGTACTGGAATGAAAATTTTAAACTCGCAGATTATCCGAGAATTTAATGAGGAAATTAATTCTACTAAGAGGTGGATTAAGAAAGTTGTTTGAGTTTAAAAAAAAATTAAATTCTAGTTAAATCAGAACGTAGTGCACTAGACTACTAATATTTCCAGACATTAAATATTCATGTTAATCTTTATACGTCGCTTGAATAATTTTTAAAAGAAAAGTTTTTTTTTAATCACAAAATTATCTGATGACAATTTACTCTAAATTTTTTTCTTTTAAAACATTTTAATTTTAATAGTACTCTTAAAAAAAAATTTCATATCAAGCCTTATCGACATATTAGAAAATTTTATCGCAAGTAGTTATTTTCATAAAATTATTATAATTTGATTTTCCAAATGTTGAACTTACTTTTATACGTCTCTCAAAAAAATGTCATTTTTAAACAACATTTTTATGTCAGCTAGAAGACAGATCGTATACTTGTAGTAATATAACGTGAAATAAGAGGCCTCTAAAAAGTAGAGCTTCTAGAATTCACATTAAAAGTGGTATTTAATTGCAATTTTCTGCGCGGAAAAAAAATAAATTGTAAAATATCCTCAGATTTTTATTACTTTTCACTGTTTTATTAAGTAATTCGCTTTCTACTATTTCAACTACTAATTTATTTTATTTTTTTGCTTTTTAACTTTAAGTTTCCGCAATTTAAAAAATTCTAAATATCCAATTTAAATCCGTAATTTTGTTCTCCCCATAATTTTTTATTGCCCCACTGTAAAATAACTAAATTCGAGAGGTAGTATCAAAAAATAACTTCCATTCTAAATAATTTCGCCTAATAAAAAATTTTTCTCAATTATTTTGTCACCAAAAGCTTTTCATTTTTCAACAAAAAGAAGTATTCAAATATATATTACCAATTAATAACGTCAAAAATGAGGATTTAAATTTGATAATATAATGAAAAAAATCTGAATTCCCTCGTTTACACACGACAACTCAAATCAGCTGTAAAATTGATATGAAATTGATTGAATCGTTGAAGAAATAAATTTAAAACTCGCTCGCCTTATAATTTCGCGATGATCGATCACTGCAAATAAAGTAAATTGCTAAGAGCCCATGACATAAAAAAATCAACCCCTAAAAAGAGAAAAAAAAAACATATGAAATCGTGTAGAATTTCTCACACCCTAGTCCCGTGTTGAAGTCATTGAATTCTCTTTCTTTTTCTCAGCATCCATTCTCTCACACATTGATATCGAGAGCTTTTGGGTTTCTCTTGATCATCCAGCCTGGAATACCAGCGGCGGGTATTACGATCCATTTACGTCGCGTATTGGTACATTATACGAATACGGAGGAGAATCGATTTATAAGACGATAATATGAGGCCAAGAAGTCAGAGAAGACGATGAGAGTCGAGACGTCAAGTTCCGAGATGTCTTCTGTCCTCGACGAGTTTTCTTGTACTGTACGTCGAGAAGCTTGCATAGTGATCTGGTATGGGGGCAGATGGTATGGAGGCTTTGGAATTGTCAGCCATCGGAGCAGACTCTTACTCGGGAGATTAACCTGGAACGAAATGCATTCCAGCCATCCCCGTCCCCGTTCCCTTCGCTCTTATTCGTTCTCTCCCTCTATCCTCAACTTTATATTCTCGTCCTTCCTCTCCTCCATCACGACTTTCATCTCCTCTCTTCCCGCCAACTCTAGCTTCCCTTCGTTTCATTCTTTTTTATCCTTTTTTCGTGTATAGTCTTATATAGAGGTGGGAAATGGCTCTGGCTCATTTTGCCGTTCGATTTCCTGCGATATTGCTTTACTCCGTCTTATCCTTTTACCATGCATCGCATCCACACAGACAGGCACACACCATCAGTAATATAGTCTCTTAAATATAATAAAATATTTTTTACAAAAACAATATAGAATAAAAATTTTTTTGTCGAAATTTAAACAAAAAATTTAAAAGATTATTACTTTTGTATCAACACTTAATAATTGTTCAATATTTGAAATATAAATTTTTATATAAACTAACATTTTTTACACAATGACAGATAAGTTTTTGCATCGTACAATGAAGCAAAAAAATAAAAAGCATCACACTGTTTCGTAAAAAGATAAAAACAGTAAAAATATCGCATCACATGAATCCCGTTACTGTCGTAGTCGCACACGACATTTATGGAGTTTTTTTTGTGTCAACATAATAGTCCTGTGTTGTATATATATATACTAATACTGACTGCTGTTACAAAGTTTACCCATCAACACTAAAAGAATCTCAGCGAATTTAATGCTACAGGGATATGGCAGTTTTCTCGATACAAATACGAGGTGTTAACAACTCGTTGCGCCAAGACAATTGTTTTGTTAGTTTTTCAGTAAACTTTTTATTTTTCAGTCATTTCCTAGCGTCGCCCTCTTTTTTGTCTTTATTTTTCTCGCAATACAATAGTTGAATGCAATGTCACCGTTAACAAGTACTGAGTATTATTTCTTGTTCCTTGAGCGGATAATAAGCGGTGGTTCTCTTGGGAAATTTAAATGATAAAAGTTTATCTTCATCAAAAAGCTCGACATTGCAAAAAATTTATCGATGATGAAAAATTGGCGCGAGACTGAATTTTTTATTGTCTTAAAAATGTCATGTCATTTGAAACGCGGATCATTTGTCCTTGATTGGTAGCTTTGTATTCAATAAAGCTGTGCTAAAAAAAAAAAAAATTGAGGGCAAAGTTTACCGAAAAATCTGCCATTGGTCCGCTGAGAATTAAAAAGCACATATTTTTAGCTTAAAAAAAAAAAAAAAAAAAAAAAAAAACAAACAAAGCGCGATAACCGGCGCTATGAAACTACGGCGCTGTTATGTATTTATATGAACATCGCAATAGAGTCAGTAAATGTAAAGCGTACATAGTCGACGAATGGTCCGTACTGGTGTAACCAAGCGCCGGTTTAATGATAACGATGCGTGAGCGGGCTGGCAGAATGGCGCGAGATTCTCTGTAATTAAGGTAAAGAGAACGAGTACCGCTGGGAGTATAAATACAGGGCACTCTGTGACATTTACACACTACTATATCTATATGTGCATGTACACAGATAGTAATATCGTGGAACTAGGCTCCAGGCTCGGGGCTCTAGACTCTATGCTATTAATAGGACAAAAAAGACAATGACTGCACGCCGGAGACAATGCCTCTGAATAATTACATTATTGTTAATACAGATAGAGATATCACGGATTCTAATTATATATTGTACGAAATCAAAAAGATTTATTGTTACTAAGACTTTGTTGGGAATTATTCTTTTTAAAAATTAGAGACAGTTTTTCGAACAGCTAGAAGGATCAAAAGAAAATTCAAAAATTATTTGAGTCAAATGACTGAATAGAAATAAAAAGAAATTCCAAAAATTCAAAAGTGCACGCCTCATAATGTTCATTTAATTCCTAAGAAAAAAATAAATTGCAGTGCTAACTTTTAAAATAAAGCGAAAAGAGAGGCAGAGGCTTCGCGTTATAATTATTCTCTTAATAATATAGATTCAACATATTTTAGGTTCTTAACTTATTGTCTTCATTCACATTAATTTTATTTATTATCATTTCGATTTATCTATTTTATAGAAAATCACATGGATAATTTTCTTATACTGTAAAAAATTTACAATAATAAGCCTAATGATGTTTTGAATTACCAAACAGAACGTAAAACAAATATTTTTATAGTAGAACGAGCTTTAGGACGCTTCCGCGGTGTGGCGCTTACACAAGGTGTGGCTAAAGGTCACTGAATCGGCTATTACAAAACACAACAACAGATTTTCGTACGGCCTATAACCAAAATGAGGTTATTGTTGTATGAGCATACACGGAAGGAACAGAGCCTATGGCACAGGTGTAAATGCTTATAGACAAATCTGTCGACATAAACTTCACACGGGCATATGTGCATATGCCAAACCACACATGGCCAGAGGCCCTTGTCTGCATTCCAAGTCTAGCTGGGTACGGCTGGCATAGAGCGTAGAGAACGGAGGGTGCGGAAACAGGATACAGGATACGGATGAGGATGAGGGTAGAATGGAATGGAGTAAAGTGGGAGGAAGCAAGAGGGAAGACAAACGGTGATTGCCAAGCGAGAATATTCCTCCCTTGTTCTCTCCATCTTTCTCGTCCTTCTGTATCTACTGAAGGTGGCTTCGACTATGGTTATCAACCTCCCGTTCATGCATAATGCACCAACCAACGATTCTTGTACTACCCTCGTAATGCTCTGCTGTCTTTTCAGTTGGTCGATCGAGTCAGTAGAAAACATACACATACTACTGATACGAACATACATCTGAAACTTTATCGAACGATAAGTTAAAAGTGAGGTATGTAATCAATGGAAGAGAGTTGCGGTTTTACATCCGAGAGAGCTTTTTGGTTTATTTTTACTTTTACTCTCGGTCTCGGTGATCCATGATGTTACACTGACAGATTGCACATTGTGAATTATTGTTGCCTGGTTGCATGGACTTACCAACACATTTAATTCTTTTCCACCGACATCCAGCTTTAAATAAATGATATGCTATTTAATTTAAATAGAGGGTAGACCGCGGTGACGGGGGCAAGAGAACTTCCAAACTTTTTTTATACTCGATTGTGTACTTTTGCTCATTGGTTCGCGCACGATTTAAATAAATTTCCATTAATTTCAGCCTTGTTTCAACGCAGTCAACAGTGCGGAACAATAACACTAAACTAACACCAAAGTTTTAACAGTAGTTTTCTTGAATCGAACGACAAATTTTAGACTTTCTAGGATTAATTTAGCAGAAGAAGATGTTGAAATATATTATAAAGAGAATAAGAACAATTTTGTTTCCAGGATAGTCATATGATAAAATTGGTGAAATTTTTAGTGAAATTTAATGTCATTGCAAAGGTCGACTTGAATTTGTGCTTTTTCAAGGTTTCATATCATTCTCACCAATAGTCAATTTATGATGATAAGTATTGAGGCTGCATTCGAAAAAGTTCTATTTCTAGATCCATAATTAAAAAATGACCTTGTATCTTGTGAAATATTGACATTTTTAAAGATATAAACTCATCCCGATGTTATACTCATCAAGACCTTTCGTTTAAGTACCCACATCAATTTTTCATATATTTATATATTTATATATGAAAAATATATCAAAATGCATGTGGGTACTCAAATGAAAGCTTTTGATGAGTGTAACATCGGGAAGAGCTTATATCTTTAAAAACGGCAATATTTAAGATAGTACAGTGCAATTTAACAAAAGTCCTCATTTAGTAAAGCAAAATTTTATTTATTTATAGTTCACAAGTTACATAGTGACTGCAAGGTTGCTAGTTTATATTAAAAAAATTAATTTCATCCAAAAGGAAATTTCTTCGACTAATAATAAGATTTTCAAGGCTTGATATTTTGAATCAAGCAAAAAAATTATTGTTATAATTGAAATAAATGTATTGAAATATATCAAAAATTTTTTAAACAATTCAAAATAAATTTTTATGTTTTTTTAAAACATTTTTATGCATGTGTTTTTTTACATATTTTTAATGTGCTTCAGTTACCGTTAAGATTTATGAAATATGTAAATGAAAATCAGCTAATTAGCTATTACAAATAAATTTTCTAAAAAAAAAATATTTTTGATATAAATTTTGTCATGGGGATATGACATTAATTATGAAAATTTCCGTCCACAGATTAATAAATGTTGATATTAAATTTCCAAGTCTCATTTTCTCAATCTACATAAACACACTAAAGTAAGCGTATTCAGTAAATGTAAGGAAAATAATTCGTGCGTCAGTAAATCATGTTGGTATCATCAAGAGTCAGGGTAGTCCTCATTTAAGTGTAGGTAACGTACAGAGAAGTAAATAAATAAGGAGCATTAATCTTTCCCTTTTGCTACTAAATATTAATTACTTGCTGGGAAATATCTCATTACATGTCCGCCATTATGGTTTGGCTATTTAATTTAACCGTGGGTATCTCTCCCGGAAAATATCAAAGCGGTTAACGTTTAAATTAAATATTTCTTATTTACTTTTCATTAATCTTTTTTATTCGGTAACCTGGTATAAACGGAATCATGTCCTGCTGTGTGATGTATAATTTAAGGATCCACAGTCCTTGCATTTAATATAAACATATGGTATTTTCCCTTACAAACGGTAGTAAAGTTACCAGTTCTCATATAATATGTGCTCACGTACATCAGATGTTTATTGTGTAGGATATTAAGTTTCTAGTTGACATTATATATCATTTCATAACATTGACATTTTTTCCTCTATTACTGGACTTTTTTACATACTTGTACTCTCAAAAAATAAAATTCTTTCATACCCACACGAAGGTACAGACATAAAATAACATTTTTCATTATTCTTCCAGTCGCAGAAGCTTCATCTCGTCTTCGCTGTATACATTGTGCAGTATATCCGACTTTACTACCGACATTTTCAAGATATATGGACGTGCATATATGCCAATCCTATATTAACGTACGAAAGCCCCTTTAAGCCATACACCCAGTTTAAACATATATTTGCTCCAAGCATCTACCCTCACTAATCTAATGCTAAATTTACAGTTCACATTGCTTTGAAATTACCAATAATTAATGCAAAAACACTGCTGAGATTAATAACTTAAATACGTCGCTTAGCAGATATATATATATACTTCTTGTTAAAAAGTTAACTTGATTCAAGAATAAAAATGTTAAACTATCTTGAATCAAGTAGAAAAATTTTTCAATTAAGGACTTCTGAGAAAAAATTATTTTCTTAAATTTTTTTTTGAAATTTTAAGTACTTATACTCATAAATATCCTCTATACGCAGGAATTTTTTTTAAATAGTCTTTGCAGCACCAAATTTTGAAATATTAGTATTTAAAATTTGTATATTTTACATACAAACCCTACACAGTAAAAAATTTTGCGTCATTGCGTCAAAAAATTTTGTGTTAAATATTTAACACTTTTATGTGTAAATTTAACATTTATTGTGTTAAATTAAGACAAAAAAGTGTAAAATATTTAACATAAAAATTTTAGCTCTTTAATCAAGTTAATTTTTTTATCAGTGTATGAATATTATTAACTTAAAAAGAATATCTTCAACTCGATAAAAGTTTTCACATCAGTCCAAGCTGCTCACCAGCGTTAAAAATTCAAATTCATATAAGCAGGCCTTTAAAAGTTGTGTCATAATACTTATCACGGTAGCTAGTTTTTGACGAGACCCACTGCAACCGAAAACTTTTAAGAGAAGAACAAAATGAGCCTCTTTAAATTTTAATGGAGCGGAATTACCCCCGAACTAATTGGAGCACTTAAGTGCGTTTTCAAACCCGGACATAAATAAAAGTAGACAGCTTGGAACGAATCAACGCACATTAACTTTTGACGAATAAATTTTCTACAAAATTAACCATGAAATTAATGAAAAAATCAAAATAAAATTTTTAAATAAATTTTATAATTTTTCATAACAAATAAAAATTTTGTTAAAGAAAAAATAGTTCTGAAATAATAAAAAATTTTTCAGATCAAAATTTCAAAAATGTTTTATAATTAAAAAAAATTTATGTCAAAATTATAGACGAGAGCAATTAATTTACCGAAATAATTGAACTTCAATCATTATAATTACAGGTCGAGGAACACTGCTGGACAGTCAAGGGCCAGTTTTAGCGTCAGAGCCACGCTCGACGGTAGAATTTTCCAATGACACAGGAGCAATGTTGCATTGTTCAGCTCATGGGAGTCCAGCGCCCAGAGTAGATTGGTTAATGGGTGATGGCTCGCCTGTACATCCTATTCCGAACATCCGAGAGATACTGGCCAATGGTTCGATGTACTTTCTGCCATTCGGCGCTGAAAGCTACCGTCATGACGTTCACTCTGCCGTGTACAGGTGCCAAGCATCCAACAGCGTTGGTCGTGTACTTGGGCGTGAAGTTAATGTCAAAGCTGGTATGTACTTCCCGTAATTACATGTTTTCACAACACTGCGGAAACATAGATGAAGACTACTTTATTTATACACGACCAAAATTTTTTAAATTGTAAATAAAGAATGAGGAAAGTTTGTAATCATTCCACAAAAGAAAATATTGACTCAATAATTTGTTGAAATAAACAATTTTAAGAACATTAAACCTAATTTTTCTAAATATTATTTTGTTTTTTAGTCTAGTTGATAAATTCTACCGTAAAACTCAAGAAAAAGATTACATTAATTTTTTAATTTTTAAATATGTATTTTTAAACTTTTAAACAAGCAGCAAATATTCTTATTTATTTTTATTTAATAAAAAAAAATAAAAGATTAACTTCGCGGAGTTTTTTCATCAATAACATAAATAAAATCCTTTTTGGAATGAATTTCACTTCGGAGGGATCAATTCAATTAAAAGTATTTTTAATAGCGTGAGGAAATGAAGGAAATTTTCTTAATAAAAATATTTTTTTTTCCCCTGACTATAAAAGTCTGACTAATAGTAAGGCTTAACTACTAACTCCTAACTGAGTAGTTCAATGACAAGTCTTTATCTTTAAGTTTTTAAAAATAATATTCCATGGGTGATCCATATTAATAACGCTCGCGAAGCATAACGAATCCAATTAGAGAGTCGCCGTGAGCAATATAAACGTAAGTGAGTGTCGGAGTAAAATTAAAGTCTAAGCGAGCTAGATAAATGTGTTTGAGGTGAGTAAGTTTCTCAGGGAATCGCGCCAACTGCGTTTACCCACCAGAGGATTCAGCGTTCGTTCTTCGTTCAGACAGATTGGTCGCAACTCACCTCTTTACTCTACCGCCAACCCATTTCGTCTGCGGGCTAACAATCACCAGACTAAAACGTACACTGCCAAGATCGAGATTCACGTTAAACCGAGGCAGCTTTTTCCGGAAGGAAATACGTGCTTTACATTTTATTTTATTTTTTCCTCTTCTGGGTTAGTTTCATATTTATTTATTTTTACTCTAATGGCTGTAACGTGCCAAGGATCACTTATCCCGGTTCAGGAATTATTTATTGACTGGTCTACCCTGATACTGATAACAATATATTTCTACAGCCTTTTTGTTTTATTATAATAATCCTATAAATAATATTTTTATGGAGATACCAATATATTTAATGCTTATCCGGGGATTTTATTTAATATGTAAATATATTTTATACTTATGTATATTTTTATTAAACTCTTCGAACGCATGCTGACTGATATTGAGATAAAAATAAACTGTTTGATAATTTTTTCTCTTAATTTTTAACTTATAATTTTTTTTGTTCAGGACATTCCGAAAGAAAATCGTTTTCAAAATTTTTTTAAAATTTTGAGTAATTATACTCATAAGTATCCTCTATACGCAGGAATTTTTTTTAAATAGTCCTTGCGGCACTAAATTTTGAAATATTAACGGTTAAATTTTAATCACTGTTTTCTTTCAAAATATAATTCAATTTTTTTTTTAATTTTTATATTATTTTTTTTATTACAATTGAAAACAACGTAAATAATTGACGTTTTTGAATTAATAAATTCATGTAATTAATTATCGTAACTAATTATTTTTAAATAAGAATAAATCTTATTTTAGTATCTAAGAACTTTGTTTGGCTTTCAAAAATTTATATTTTATTTAAATAAGAACAAAATTTTAAAAAATTGTATCTACAAACAAAGCTTAATTGTTTGGACAGTAATAAAAGATTTTTAATTTAATTTTCATTTAAATCAATTGGTAAATTGTTTTTATAAAATTTTTCCTTGCATAAAATTCAAAATAACAATATTAATGATTGTCTGAAAAATTGCTCGTTAATTCTAGCCGATAAAGTAACTTTAATCTAACAAGCCAATATTCAAATTTAGCGCATGCAAAATTTGAATAATAAACAACTTTCACTTTATAAAAACATTGAGGTAAACTGATCCTAAGTATACGTTACATTTGACGACGGTGTATGCTCTCCAAGGGTTAAATACATAAGAAACGGTAATTTAAGTACCCTTTTCAAAAATTGTAATAGACTTCAACTTTAGCGACGTATAAAGTTACTAAATAAAAAAAAAAAAAAAAAAAAAAAAAGTAAGAGATGTGTATCTTAAAAAGGATCTTGAGCGACAACGCTAAATTGAAATGTAGTTCAAAATAAATGTCAATATCAAGTAATTAAAAATGAATTAATCTAACGTCTAGTATTAATTTTCTTATCACCGGAAAGTGAAGGAAGCCTAGAAATTCAAATATCCAAGCGATTAGTACAAGTTTAACAGTGAATGAGTAAATGCCGAAGTTGTCTAAGTTAACTTGATGACTTAGGGATTCCCTCGTTTGATTACTCAGGAAGATATATTCATTACCTTTACCACTATATACACGCCCACACATTGATGTAAATATACGCATTTCTGTTAAATAATGTTATCAGGTATCAGAGTTTCTACACAAACATACATACGCTTGATGCTTTCATATATTTGGAATAAAAGTCACAAAAGCACACTTCCCACTCGCGAGGATAATGACCGTCTCTCACACCCTCTGCTGCCAAGATCAAGATTTTGGTAGCATACACACAGAGAGTTAGTCCCATATCGCGCCAACTGCTTTTATTTCAACGAACGTTTCACTACTTTAATACTCCACCATTCACTCTCTAAATGCTTGAAGCGTTTACTCAAACCTTTTAATGCCAGATGTAATGTTTTTAAAATAAAATACCGACGGGATATTTTTAGCACACATTATTTATAATTCAAGATTTGAAAAAAAAATTTTTTAGTAATTATTAAATTATTTGTGTAGTTACTTTTTATTTCAGCATTTAAGTAAATCCTAGCGCATAATACAGAGCTTATGTACGAATAGGAATTTTATTTAATTTAACATGAATTATAATTAAAGTTGCTGTAATTTTATGTCTGAATGCTTGAATATAATTTTGGACGACTTCATTATTACAGTGGTTCGTCAGAAGTACCAAGTTGGAGTCAAGGACTCGCATGTACTCGCGGGAAATACTGGAGTCTTAAGATGTGACGTTCCAACACAAGCCAAGGAATATGTTTCTATAACATCTTGGGTACAAGATTCAGCTTTTAATATTTATCCGGCTCCTGAAAGCGGTGAGTTTTGGTGACAGTAAAAGTTTTTTAATGGTTTTTAAATTTATGGCAATATTTTTATTATTTTGAAAAACTGATCAACTTTTTAAAGAATTTTTGAAAAATTCTTTTTAATTTTTGATTAAAAAAAAATTTTCCAAATTTCTTTTTAATGAAACAAAAATTTTTTAACAATTATTACAAAATTTTATTCTATAAGTTTGTTCATAAATATTTAAATGTTAAATTTTTATTAAATTATTATTAAAATATCAAAAAATCGTGAAGCCCAATTTTTTTTTATTTTTAATAATAATAATAATAATTATTATTATTATATCAAGTTTTGCACAAAAGAATGTATCTCTTTCATCATATTTTTATGATGCATAAAAATTATAACATTATTGTAACTAATGATGACCATAAAAAACAAAAGCTAAAATAATTTTAATTCAAACATAGTAAAATACAATATATGTTTCTCATTACTTATATATTATAATGAAGCCCCATGGGTCCAAAAACTCAAACCATAAATATTCCCACCGGCATTTAGTTTATTTCACGTGTAATTCATTAAAACTGAGTAATTCATTTAAAACTTTATAATTTTAATAACTGCATTCGTATGAATAAATTTACATACAAAACTTATAAACTCTACGTTTTTAATCATAATTAAATAACAATTAATTTCAACTATCAGCACAGAAAAAAACAAATTATTCAATTTTGATGATGATAATAATAAATTATTTATTTAGAGTAGTTCCGTGCATAAATTTCCTGGAAAAAAAAAAAAAAAAAAAAATTATATCTGTAAAACATAAACCGGACATGTCTATGTCTACGTCGGAAGTAAATAAAAAGAATAAGAGTGTAGTCGGGGTAAAAATATTAAAGGTAAAATAGATGGAATAGAAGACATCGAAAGTTTCAATAAAATATGGGAGGAAAACAACGACGGTAAGAACAAGTTCAAGTAGCCAGATGTAGCAAATATTCGTTGACGTTTATTTGAGTCGTACAAGCGTAGAAAGTTTAAGAAACTCAGGGTACTGGTATTATATAGTGAAGCGATAAACTAACTGGGTGATGTTAAAGCTACACTATATACTATATTACTTGAGAAAGTCAAAACTGTTACGTAATAAAAAAAGGTACAGTAATAATAAATCTTTAAAATGGGGTGGATAATTTTCGTTATAAATATTGATCGTTAAAATATTGGTTTTAGTTTTAAAAAATATAAAAAAAAAAACTTCAATGTACACAACAGTGGTTCTGGGAATAATTTTATGAAATATACAAGTGTACTGAGAATTTGTTTTTCATAAATTAATTATTCATTTATAATAAAAAATAGAATACAAGTCAAGACTCTTAAAATAATAATTTTAAGAAACATGAAGAATAATATTTGCAAAAGCATTTACGAACAATGGAAGATGAATTATTTTAAATTATTATTAAAAACTAGCAACCTTGCAGTCACCATGTGACTGTCGTGACTTGAGAGCTATGGCTAAATAAAATTTTGCTTTATTAAATAATGACTTTTGTTAAATTGCATTGAAATTTAGTAATTAATTTAATTTTTTACTTTTTATTTCATAAAAAAATTATCATAAAATTCAATAAAATCCCTGATTTTCAGATACTTAAGATATTATTATTTTTACTTATTAATATAGAAATGAATGGAAATACATTTTTAATATTTCTCAACTTTTCTGTTTTTAAGGAATATTTTATTCAAGATGAACCACACAAAATGAGATAATAACTAGCTCTTAAAATGTATTGAATAATGAATTAATCGATTTATCTTATGATTAATATTAAGTACCCACTGAAGCGTTAATTTAAAACGAAGTATTTTAATTATTAGCTCAAATATATTATTCATTTCTTTTATGCTTAAATCTTTGAATAAAATAAAATTTATAATTTTAATAAACATGAAAAAGTGTTAAATTAACACAAAAAAGTGATTAATATTTAACACAAAAATTTTTGACGCATTGACGCAAAATTTTTTACTGTGTTCATTAAAAGTTTTATTAAAATCAAAGTATTGTTGATTGATAAAGTGGATTATTCAAAATCAAAACTTAAAGAAAAGTTGTAAAGATGCGAAGCGGCGCACAAAGTATCAGAAGACAAGCGACAAAACAACTTTAACGTTGAAGGGTAGTTAGAGTTGGATATGCACCAGAGATAGACTAGCCTATCCTGCAGTGTACTACTGAATGAGAAATGTATATCCGTAGAAGAGCATAGAGGGCTTTAAACCACAATGCAAGTTCGCAATGGCGTACCATTACCTTCATCTCCATCTCCATCTCTGAAATCTCTCAACAAATGTCTGCATCAAACCTATGTACTTACTATTTTACCTTGCAATACCATGCGAAATCCATCCCCATTCACTCTACGTCGAAAAGGATCCATCTGTCTCATCTATTCATTCTATTGTCTCATTCTCTTGTGTTACGTGTACCAACACGGACATCTCCGATACTGAATGCTGGATGTCTTCCTGACTTATAGATTTAAATAGAATTTCCTGTTGTTTATCAATCCTGAGTGGATGTAAAACCAATTGTTTTTGCAGCAAGGTTGCTCTCTGTAAACTCAGAAACTTTACCAATCCACAAAGTTAATCCTGTTCTCACGTATTTTAATTTTATTAGCTATTATTCTTAATCTTAAGAGGATTTACTTTATCTTGAGTTGTTTGTTATTAAATTGCTCAACGAAATTGGTGATTAACATCAACACACTGGTTTTAATTGTTTATTCACAATGAGAAAAATTTACAACAGACGGTAAAAAAAAGTTCATTTTCAATATTAATTAAACCGGATTTGACCAATGGAAATATTTATTTAAATATAGAATATTTAAGTTGAATTCACAGAAGATTTTTATTTTTTTTTATTAAAAAAAGAAACAACAAATTACGACTGTTTTAAATAATAAAAACAATACATATGATACTGAAATTAAATTTCAGAAAATTGGTTTTTTTCATTTATTAAACTAGAATAAAAAAAGTATTAAAAAAACTGCATTTGTGGTTTTTCAAATCTTCTAAATGTGGAAATTTTCTTATTTTTTTTTTTTTTGTAAAAATTTTTTTAATCTAAAAAATCCTAAAAATTGTCAGACGTCTGCTAATTTAATTTTCATCAATATATTCACACAAAATATTAGTTATTTTTTGAGCCATTTACCTGCTGTTTAAACAACGTCAATAAAATTTATTTCTTGACCTACATTATTTTCTCGCTCTCGGCCAACAAAAATTAAAAAACAAAAAAAAAAAATAGCATCATTGCGTTTGTCTTGGTCAAGTTCAACGATAAACTAGAATAACTCATAACTTGTTTGTTTACTGTCACAAAAAATACTCCGATTATATTTGAAGAGACCAGAAATATCTGTTGTATTATTTTAATATTTGCGTAGTTATTATAGTTGTTTGGATGAAAAAATTTCAAATAAAAGTTATCCATCGGTGGAAATAAAACTATCGGTTTTATTCTAACTGCCAAGCGGCTACTCTTTGAATGGCTGTAACTCAAAAACTATTTGAGATATTGATTTAAAATTTTAGCATCTTATTTTCAAAGGCGTAACCTATCGAAGTATGAAAAAAAAATTGATTTTTTAAAAATTTCACACTAGTTGTGCCCGTTAATTAAATTAATTTATTTTAATTGTTACATTCTGCCGAAGAATTTTTTTGGTAAACGAAAATTGAGAATATTTTTAGCAATTCCTAATTTGGAGTACAATAACTTCAAAAGCATATTTCACGTTAATAAAGTGTGATGGATGATGAGAAAATCAGTGAATAGCGTGAATTCCTGGTTACGACAGGTATTTATTCACTGGGGCTACGGCATTCAAGTAGAAAGGATTCGGGAGAAGGTAAAATAAAAAATTCATCCCATATATATTCATGGTCGTAAAAAGTTCGGCAGGGTGTTGTATTTTTTTTTGTTTTTGTACTGGTACCGGTGTAGTGGATTACTCGAATTTTCGCGATATTAACAGAGATGAAAATGAAATCGATAATGGCCGTATAGTATATGGCCACTGAATACCAAAGCGTAGACAGAAGTTCAACCAATGAAATGAAGTGCCGGTGTATTATCAGCACACACAAAAATCGTCCGATTTTTGTTAATAAATACTCGTGTTTATATTATTTTTCCAATGAATATGGGCTCTGTATCTGAACACAATAATGAAAGGAGTGAGAAATGATCCTGTGAAAAATGAATGTTAATATCATGATGGAAAATATGTGTAATGAAAGGAATAATATGTACGCTTAAACAATAACATTCAGCGCATAGGTTTTGATTATACATACGGGAAATGAAGAACTGGAAAATTTTATGAATATTTTAACGATAATTAATTTTAAAAATCTTGCATATTTTTGGAATTATTTACTAGCAGGATATTTGAAACGATCATGTTTTACAATTTAACTGCATAATTGTTTGATTCAAGTGAATTTTAATAAAATTTAATACTAAATTATTGTTATCTGAAATTGATTCAATGGTATAGCGCTTGGTTACGTGCATTAATATCGCCGACAAAATATCACTGCAACCAAATATTAATAAGCAAAAGATCGAAAGAATTATTTATAAATAATAATTCGATCAATATCGAACAAACTTAATAATTTATAAAATAAAAATTATTGTTTGCTACAAATATTATTTCATAATATGCTATAACGCACAAAATAAACAATATTATCAAATATATATATAGAATCAATATTTTTCTTTTCACGTGTTTTTATTTACTCATTTCAATATATCAAAATCCGTAATTAACAAAAAAATCTTACTACTCACAAATATTTTTATTCAGTATACTCAAATATTTTTTAAATCAATAAAAGAATCTATAACACATAAACTTGTTATCGTGTTGTGCCCTATTATTATGGAGTTTATCTAAAAATAGGCCGACACATATTTAGTCTCAAGGATATTTTGTCGCGGGGATATCAACGCTTGTCACCATAGCGCTTAATTCAAATAAAAAAAATATGTATGTTTAAAATTTGTATTTTCCCTATACTAATGTTATAAACAGGAAATATTTGATTGTTTGTTAGTTTGTCTCCGAAACTACTGAACCAATTTGAAAAATTCTTTCACTGTTGGAAAGATACACTATCCCTGGGTGACATAGGTTAAATTATATTATAATTAATTTTGAAATTTTTGTTAAATACCCGTGCGAAGTCGGGGTGGACTGCTAATTTCTAAATAAATTTCAAGAAAAAAATTTGTATCAAATGAAAATTTTTAATAAAAAATAAAGACATTGAGTATCACAATGAAATAAAATTTTCCATTGCACTCAATTAAAATTGTCTTTACATACTTATAATCTTAAAACCGCGTAAATATTAAATTAAAGAGTGAAAGAAATTCTCCACAATCCTCTAATTAACGTCTAACTTTACTTTAATTTCTCGCATGTATATTAAAGAACGCAAAAAAAAAAAAAAAATTAAAAGAGCATTTCTGAAATCAATAAAAAGAACCTAACGAAAAACAAAAATTTTTAATTCAATTTCAAATAAATGAAGTAGCCATAATATAATACTAGTCCCATCTCCTGAAAACTAGTTCATCTCTTTTATACACATTGTCATGTTCGTATAATTCAACTCTCTCAAGCGATCTCGGTTTTTCTGGTCTCCTTTACATCTCCTCTCCGTGGTGTACTTTTTTCAGGCGGGTTTTTTTGCTCTCGACTCGCTCGAAGGACCATCCAAGCGTCTGGCCGTGTTTCCTTTCCTCCCTCTCGTAATACTCGTTTTTGTTTTCACCTAGTATAGCTTCCTATAATATTTTTTATTTCCTTTAATACTTTTTACTATTTTTATTTTATACCTGACGTCATGTATGTCAGCCCGGTAACAACAGAGGGATTTTCCATTAAGGAAATTTGCATATTGATAGAGTCCAGGGTTACCCACCCTCTATCCATTGCTTATTTTTACTCTTTTCGTTATAAATTTCCGCATCCTATCAAGTATGTCATACTAATAATAACAATCACAAATTTCATAACAACATGTATACTACCTTAAAATCTATTTAGATCACCAAATAACGTACAAGTGAAGTTATCCAATTTTTCAACGTTTGATGTCTGTATGAATTTAAAATTAAAGTATCGACAGTACTACTCTGTAGAAGATTACTCTCTTCTGCTCCATTGATAAGTTAAAACTTACAAAACTTTTTAAGAGCTTTCTGATTGTAAAAAGTTTATAAGTAATTTCAATTTATCTATTGTAGAAGTACAATTTTTTTCGATTGACTTAAAAATATGGAGATATTGATTTTTAATTTTTATTTTCTGTTGATAGCTTGAATACTTTTTTTTTATTATTATTTATGATCGCAGAAATTTTTATGTACTTTATCCAAATTTTTATACACTTTGTAGAAAGTACTTTTTAAATCTGTAAAAAGTTAAAATTTAAAATTTTATTTTAAACTTCAATTTTTATGATTTTAAAATGTACTTTTTACAGAGTATGTCAAAAATCTATTTTCCAAACTTTTTTAAAAATGTAATTTTTCCTAGTTCGTTTGCTCGTGTATAAACTGTAAAAAATCAACTATTCTTTTTTTCGCCGACTTAATAAAATATATAATCAAACTATTAGTTGCAACATTTAATAATTTTACGCCTTCACCAGATTTATAAACAAAACAATTAATTTTACCGTATCTCACAATTTAATTTTAAACCATAGCTAAAAAAATTTTTTTAATTTTATAATGAAAAACATTATTAGAGAATTTGATTTTTAATTCTGCTCCACTTTACTTCAGTGATCTTATTGATTAAAATTAATTTAATATTATATAAGCTTTATAATTTCAAGATACAATACCAAAAATGCATCTTCGAGAGTTATTTTAAAAATTAACAAAATGAATTAATTTTCTCTTCTGAGCACAGCTTTTGCAATTGATTTTTAAAATCTTAAAAATGATATAAATCTCAGCAATTGGGTCATTCACTTCGCGATATTCAAACAATCTTCTCTAAGCTGGTGTAATTAAAAATTAATGAAAGCTTTTTAATTCCTTTAGATGGAAAGTATCACATGCTACCAACCGGCGAGCTTCTAATTTTCTCAGTGACCGCAGCCGACACCCATAACGGGTATCGATGTAGAACCGTCCATCACGTAACTGGAGAAACCATTGAAAGCTCCAATCACGCTCGACTCATTGTCACAGGTTGGTGAATTTTCAAATAATCTACTTAACAATTTAATCCTTTAATTACCGTCGGGTAATGAGCTTCAATTAAATATTTAATAGAACGTTATTACAACGTTCGTTCAGTAGTGTATTATTAAATATTCATTGATAATCGATAGGATAACTTTGCTATTATTGATAAGATTTTATCTTTACTTTTTTTTAACAACTGAGTAATGAATTTTTTTTTTTTTAATTAATTGATCAATTAAAAAGTTATCAAGAAAGTATCTAATGATTCAAATGCGCCTAAGGGATATTGAGGGTTATCCGTGGATGAGATTAAATTAATTCTCTAGTGGACCGGTTAAATTTGATGAGAATAAGGATGATCACCACTAAGGACTGAATAGTTATGTAAAGACCTTCATCCATAGATGTTTCAATTAAGAGAGATTCTAAAAACTTCAAAAAGTTTAAGATTAATTTTCAAGAAGATTTTTATATGAACACGCTTTCTTTAAAAAAAATATTTAATTTCGTTCTATTTATCTTTATTTATGTAAACTATGATTACTGCACTGATAATAAATTATCTTGATTCAAAAATTAAAATTTAAACCACGGAAATCATTGTGAAGAGTGTCATCATTTATCATTTTGAATTAAAATAAAAAAATCCTTGAATAAAATTTAACTAAATTTAGAAAAGTTTTTCTTAGCATGAATTTTGTTCAAGATAATCGAATTCTTAAAAATCGTTTTCTTCAAAATTTTTGATCTTATATTTAATCAAGCCATTATACTAATAAAATTTGGTGCGCATGGATGTATAAATTTTCTGTCACTCTTTTAACGAAAAAATAATTTTGTCATGACAACAAATTGATTTCCCTATGACAACAAAATCAGCTTAAGCTATGGGTTTAATAATAAAGTGTTCTGTTGTTCTAACAAACTTATTTTGTTTGAACAGCAGATTGATTTTGTGATATTACAAGCTGGTTTGTTATTGTAACGTGACTGACTTTGTTATAAAAACTGATCGACCGTTAGTAAACTTGTTTGTTACTGAACGTAACATTTTTTTTAATTCTGTACTTCGTTTTTTCATGTAACATTTTTGAACATTAAATTTCATCTCATTTTATTTAAAAGAAAAAAAACATTAAACCAAAAAGATCACTTTGAATAATTCGATTATTTTTAATGAATTATACAGAAAGTTTTTCTAGTTTAAATGAAAAATTGTTTTGCTGGACTCAAGACAAAGAAATTTTTGAAAATTAATTTCTTGGTTCAAAACTTCTTTCTTAAATCAAATATTTTTTTATTATTTTTCTAAAAGCCGCAGTATTAATAAAAAATCTCGTGTACTTTTTTTTGTGCAATTATTTAGTTGAAAATACTATTTGCATCGCGTTATCAAATTTCAATTAAAATCATTTTTTTTGGAATAAAAAAAATGATTAATTTAAAACCAAACCGCATCGGTTATAGAGTTACACGTGAAATGAATATGATGGATTTAATTTTGATATTAATTAAAATTTATATTTTCTTACGGATTATTAAATTTTGAAATAAAATCTTCATATTGAATTGTGAAATTACTTTTTCCATTTAATGGAGTTAATTGAAGTTGTTACTGTTAAAAATAAAATTTTTTGGCAGCCATACAATCATCAACAATTACACGTTTTTTAATTAAAGCTTTGATTACTCGTGAACCTATTTTAAAAGTTTTAAATTTAAAAATTCGATATTTAAATATAAATTTTTATATTTAGTTGCTCAGGGGACAGAAATTTTCTCCTACCGGCTAAAAAAAAAATTAATTGCAATAAAAATAAACAATATTAAGCTGCAGTTTTCAATTCAGAATTTTCAACAAGTCAGATGAGGAGATTAAAAAATAAATTAATTTTTTCAAAAGCTATCGTGTTTGTCCCTCCATAAAGACTTTAAAAATCTACACCAAGCCATTAAAATTACTTTTTTTATCTAAAAATGAGAATTAATCAATGAAAAAAATTTTTTTACGCTAACAGAGTGCTTTTTGTATGATTTATATAAAAATTGTAATTGTTAGTACGATTTAATATGACGAAATGTTTAAAAAAAAAATATCTCCGGAGAAAATATCCCCGAGATTAAATATCACAGAAAATCCATGATAAAAGGGCACAACACGGTAACAAGCTTGTAATTGTTTTATTAAAAAATTTAATTATTTAAGATATTTTGTCCGAGGACATTTATTTCAGAGATATTTTGTCGGAGGATCAAGAATCATGGAACTACTATTAACAGCACAATTAAAAAAACACAACCACTTTCAATCAGACTAGACAAGAAGCTTTTAATGGTTCGCAATACTTATTATTAAAATGCTAAGAGCTATTTTCCCCCTGCTCTTTAATATTGTAAACTTAATTTCTGTTTAGACAGACTCCTGCAATTATGAAAATTCACGGCACGTATACCGAGCGTTTATAATATGACAATCCGTTATAGCTAATTGCGCATGTGGTTCTTGCTATCAAGTATATGTTACTACTTACATATACGTACAATAAAATGTATGTGAAGCAAATATAAAACAAAATATACATATATACTCCTCACTGAATACATAGACACATATACTTTTTATTTCATGCTATTCATTACAACCCCTCTGACATTTTTCCCACATTAACAACCCAAAGTTGCGTAACGAGCACACGTTGTAACGCACATCCATTTATTGTTTGCTTTCTCGTACTCATAAACTTGGGTAATAAAAAAATTGCGTCGTTGAAACTGTAATAGGTGGAACTTTACAGTTCTTGAAAAAAAAAAAAAAAAAAAAAAAAAAAAAATGCCAATTATTTTTTATGTCATTTTTATATTTTAATTGTAAAAGTTTTTTTCACTGTGTTTAGTGAAAATTCTTCTTGCCGGACGTAGAATTTTTAGTGGTAAAATTTTAATTACTAAAAAAAAATTTTTTTTACTGTCAGGAAACAAAAGTGGGAATTATTTAATATGTGAGATTTTACGATTCAATAGCGTATTTAATTACGCATGACATTTTAAACAAGCTGGATGTTGTAATAATAACGTTGATATGTTGAAGGCAAAATATCATAAGCGTATTATTTTATTTTAATATAAATAATTAATTGGTATTGCTCTGATATGAAAATGAATATATTCATATCACAATTTTAATTCAATCATATCAAATGATTTTTAATTAATCAAAATTGACATTTTTTTTAACGCATATTACGATGAGCTGTCAGAAACTTCATGTTGGCTTATAATAAAATTACGACGTTAACTTCGATTTCAACAATTGAATTTGAGAACTTCGAGAATTTAAAGTTGATCAATCGAACTTCAAGATTTAAACTTTAGAATTTGATCCCCGAGGAATTTAGAATTTTGATCGAATCAAAAGTTTTGATTTGTGATGAACTTTTTCTGAAATGATTGGATCATTTTTGATGATATATTGCCAAAAAAACTTTTGAATTAAATTTTTTATAGGCTTAAACTTTGGATTGGATAATTTAATTGCTTGTAGATTCAAAGCTTATTATTTTTAATCAACTGATTTTGATTCAATTTGAGAAATTGACTTTTTTTTTTAAGTAGACCTAAATACATTCAAAAAATTACTTTTTCGTCTAATCACTAAAAAAAACTTTTTCTGAAAATAAAAATCGTAAAATTATAAAAAATATAATAAAAATAGAACGATAAAAAGTTATTTGATATTCACGGCAAAAAAAGTGACTAGAATATCGCAATAAATTGGATAGAAAACAACTTAAGCCGAAAACAAACTAACGATAAAGTAAAAAAAAAAAAAATACTGAATGATAGAGAAAAGATAGTTTAAAAATGTGTCGATTTTCATTTTAACGATAAATTGTTTTACCGCGTCGTTTGTTATCAGGCTATAACATGTAAGCTCTGAGCTCACGAAATCGCGAATTCGATTTTATCGGATTTGTTGGCTCTGTTCCTCCTTTCCCAGGTGTTTCTAGGGAGCATTTTGCCGACGTGGCAAGTCTCCTGAGTAAGATCGCAGAAACTCATCCCCCAGCGCTATACCTCTTTTCCAGCCCCTTTGAAAAGCTCACCTAACCTCCTCGTATGTTCCAGTCGATGGATTCTCCATAGACGTGTTTTTCATTCTCACCCCCCGATTTAGCCGCTATATATTTTTACGAAGCGTGTAGTGGGACCACGGAAAGAGAGCTTAGCTTGTTGAAGAGTGTCTACGATTCCGTTGGCTCCGATCGTCCGGAACTTTGCCAGGAGAAACTAGTTTCCTTCGGTTGTCAGTAGATCCTTTGGGACGCTTCCCTTAACGTTTTTCGGTCCCGACCTAGCTCCATCACTATACTCAGTTGTATTACTTCTATACTGCACACTTTAGAAAAAGTTTACTTTAAACCTTAAGGGACTAGCTTTTTATTATTCTCATGTGATTTCCTGTTGTGTTCAGAGCTTTTTTATTTTTTTTATATTGAAATTTTAAATTTAACTTTCAAAGGCAGCATACATTTTTTAAATTGCTTTACTAATTTTTCTATTCATTTGAATTTATTTTTTGTTTTATTCTCTAGTAATTTTACATTGTCTAGCCGTAAGAGAATTTTACTACATCGTCTGATGTCACTTAAAATGCTCATATATGCCTAATATATCCGTATATACCCATATATAGCTTTTTGATAAAAAATAGTGTTGAAAAATTCCGATAGGTGGCGCATGGTCGCTCAATCTTCTCCTAACAAGAGAGTTAACTTTGAGATATCATAAATTATTAATTAAAAATTGATTTTTCATTCCTTTAAAGAGCTTATCTGACATTAATTTTAATTTTAATCAACTTCTGAACTTAAACGTCAGATATATGATAAATAATTCTTCATTCTTTTATAAAGCTTCATATGGCCATATATAACCAGATCAGAAAATATTTTCACGATAATTCTAGTAAAGAAAAGCAATGTTCCTCAAGTT
This sequence comes from Cotesia vestalis, assembly GCA_000956155.1. Lineage (NCBI taxonomy): Eukaryota > Metazoa > Arthropoda > Insecta > Hymenoptera > Braconidae > Cotesia > Cotesia vestalis. The sequence goes on along the minus strand of JZSA01000428.1, from coordinate 79,294 downwards.
TAATCAACATAAACTTAAAATTTATTCTTCCGAAAATATTTACATCATCATAAAATTTTATCATCCTTAAAAAAAATCTAGACTTACCATCGAAATTTAATTTAATAATAAATTCACAGATATCTTTAAAATATAATAATAAAATATCAATATCTCATAAACTTTCTATCATTTCCCATCGGATCACAGAGTTCATTGATCCATGAGGCTTTAGTTATTTAGATTAGGTCGTCGACTTATCTTGCTGAGTATCGATTTTACTTTTTTACCTTAATACTCAAACTTAACCCCGCTGATACGCGACAAAATAACTCTCAACATTTTACAATTTAATATTTTCGAAAAAAACTCACTTTTTCACATTTTTTGTTACATTACACTCCTATAGAAATGTACTGGCTCAAAGTTATCGTGAATTCGGGTCAAGTAAAATATTGTCAAAACTCTAAATTCGGTAAGAAACTTCCGAGTCAGGTTTTTAAAGAAAAATCGTTGGATGTTAGTGAAATCCGGTCAGCACACACGCTTTTCAATGTAACGGAAATTGAACGGAAAGTACACAGTATATCCAATTTTATATGGGCAACTATATACATATACAGCGCCACGCGACACAACGTCGCCTGCTTAAATTCCTTTTCGGTGTATATTTTTCATCAAAAGGATCAAATGGTCCGGATATAATCTACAATACTCTCTAATATTAAAATTTTTAAAGAATCTGTTTAATTTAATAACATTTTTTTTATTATATAAGTTTATTTCTTTTCATCAATTTATAATGCACAAGGAATAAAAATAAATACATTAATGCAGCTCCGTTGATTTTTAATAAGCATCTGTACTTAGTTTTTTTGAGAATGAACTATAATTTCAAACTCGTTAAATCACTTTAAGCCCATCAGAGTCTTTACTTCAATATATATACATCGAATATAAGTATTATTAGAGAGTCTTAATAATATAATACCCTTTTATTTTATCTAAGAGCGAGGAAGATAATTTAAAATAAGTGTACCCAACTGAACGCTCACGTTTGTAGTAGCACACTGAACCTTCCGGGTGTTGAACCGTGAAATGCTTAAACTTTCGAATTAGTGGCCATTATACCCGAACATTTCATTTTACACTCTCAATTTGTCAATATGAAGTTAGTAACGAAGATCGTTAGTCTCAAGTGAATTGATTTATGGGTTAGCTTCTCAAATTAGAGCCATTTGTTTAAGATAGTACTGTCAGTCATAGAATTAATTTTCAAAATTTAATAGAATTTATTATATTAGTAAAACTTCAAAACATAATAATTAAATTAATAAGATTAAAAATACTCGGCTAATAATTAAAAATGACAAAATAATTTAACTATTAAGAATAAATTCTAAATTCTGTAATAAAGTTACGTCACACAAAAGTTCATTTACCTCTAATGTTTTTTATTTAATTAACAATCAAAATAACACTTCAAAATATTTACATTAATCTACTGGAAATAAGCGAAGGATTGAATAAATACAATTTTGATTGAATGTTTCCCAGCTAAAGCAGAAACGCTTATTTTTGTAAATGTGATTTGTAATGAAAACCCACTCGCGCAAATTGAATCAGCATTCAAGTTCCAGTGAATTGAACCTCGTTATTCACTTTTAAATATTTAAAAACAAATTTCAAATTATAATTAATTCTTTTAAATGTTCTGATGGAGTTTATCGCCCGCAGCTCAGTGATCATGTTTATTAAATTACAAAAAAGGTTAAATAATGATAATAGTAACCAATACAGCGCCTAAGGCTGATCGAAAAACATAGCTTCGGTTTTAACAAAAGTCTATATCTATACATATATATTATTTAAATGAATATTAATACAAAAAATTTGATTATAAATAAAAATTTAGATTTTTCAATTTTAAATTATTTTAAAATAATTTACCAATTTTCAAGTTAAAATACAATCATCGTTTTTATGGGGGAAATTATTTGCCTGACCTTGTTTTTGCGACACAATATTATAAAACAAAACTAAAAAAATGTGGGAAGAAAAGAAAAGAGAAGAAAATGATTACCAGAGGTCATGAACTTTGTTCAGCGCTAGCATCAATTAAGCGGTGTGAAAGTGCCGGGGGAGTAAAAAAGAGAAGAGAGGAAGGGGTTGGTGAGACGAGCGGGTTATGGGTTACCGGAGAAATGAGGGATGAGTAGGAAAGTAAATCGCACGTCTCGTTGGATAGAAGGAAGAGACTCAGATGAACATCAGCGTGATACAGTTGATAGTGAAGCCACCAACGAAAAGAGATAAAATAGAGCGACGACATAATTTCTCAGATGGCGTGATAAAGAAAGTTGTATTTTACTCCTTCCCTTTCTTTCCGTCCACTGTCTAGTTTCATCAGTGTCTTTCTGTTTTCACAACGCTGCGTCACTCTTGTTTTGTACTATATTTCGTCGTTCCCATTAGCCGATTCGGTGCATAGATCGTTGCGACAGAGGTTTCACTACCGCACTCTACTCCACCCTTTATAAGTTAAGATTGCAAGGAAAACTCCCTCGTTTACTATCTGTCTTCGTCTATCTCTTTATTGCTCTTCATAACTACTACTAACTGCAAATATATATCTGTGTGTGTGTGTTTTACTATCTTTTACTATCAGCAGTATAAATTTTGTTTTCTCTCCACTTTATATTTCCTTCATAGTCTGCACTTTAATGTCCTCTAAGATAATCGATTTATCGAGTGGTTTATTCCTTGTCGTGAACAAACCTCCGTTTTGATCATCTTTATCTGAAAACATCTTAATTATATTTCTCATTTTAACTTTAATTGAGTTTCAAAGACACTCTATTATTTATCTTGAGGATCAAGCTAGAGTTATTTCTTTTTTTAATATTTTTTTTTATTCGTTGCTTTCAACGATTGTGAGAAAAAGGCTGAAGATGTAATCAATATATATATATATATATACTTACTATTCTGACTGTACTTCATAGTTTTAATACAGAAAAACTAGCTTGCGGTAAAAGCAAGAAATATCGCGGGTGAAAAAACACTCATTTGATACACGCTGAATCTTGTTTTTACACGGAAAAATTTTGTATTACATTTTATGCACTTACTATATATAGTACGATATATTTACTCAATTTTTATGCCAAGGCAAATAGCCGAATTTAACAATATTAAATATAAAAAAACAGACAGGATTAATTTTAAGAAATTTTATAATTTGAAATGATTTAATCATATAGATATAAACTCTGTGATGTAATAATAATGTCTAATAATTGAAGAAATAAAAATAATTGGGTCTAAAAAAGTACATTTGAATGCTTAAATGTTTAAACGGTTAAATATTGAGTACTAGTTATAATGATTTAGTAATGCAAATTGTAAGAGGCCTGTTTGATATTTATAATACACTATCTCGTTCCAGTTTCACAAAAAATTCAAAGGCATTACTTTTGAACAAGTCTAGGCTGAATTTAAAACTTTTTGTAGTATTTTTCTGAAAAAATTTTCTTTCATTGAGTCAGAATAAGTTTAGGTAAAAAAAAACTTTTATGCTAAATATTTAACACTTTAGTGGGTTGATTAAATACAATTTTATCAAATGGATGTACAAAAGTGTAATTCAATACATAAAAATATTAAATATTTGATATAAAAATTTTTTAAAATGAAATGAAAGAATTAACTTGCTTATAAGTCTGACTATTGATAAGGTAACTCTACTTGAAAAAGAATCAGTATTGTCTCATTTTTTTGTTAATTCAACGAAAAACAAATGAAATTTATTTAGCATTGACAACATGTATTCGTATGCACCAAAAAAGTGATAGAAAATTCTAAAGGACATTTCAATAAGAATTGCACGATAGAAAATCCCTTGAAATGTAAATTGGAGAAGCGAATGCAGTGCACTTAAAATTTGCAACGTCGCAGAGAAACAATGCAATCATCAATGCTCCAATCGTTTCAATACTTTGAGATTTGAAAAGCAAAAAGCTAAAACTAATTTATTATTTTCCAATTTTTTTCATTTGCAATTTTTAATGTATACTGCAATAAATATATGATATATCAAGCAATCAGTAATTAGATTAAAAATTATTCTATTATATAATTTTTGGTCGGCTGTTGCTACTATTAAATTAAATAGGGTCATTATGAAATTTAATAAATTGAAAAACACGTTTAAATTTAAAATTCGATGAATGGATAGAAATTGGGATTCAACAAAGCGAGAGACCAGCAAGCTCATGTCAACGCTTCCACAGTGAGCGCATTGGATTTTCCAGAAAATCAAAATATCTATTGTATTCACATCAGCAAGCTTGCATTCCATAATGCTCCCCCTTTTCATCTCGCATCTGTACACATTTTCAATTGCAACTACGTCAGACTATTATATCTAGATAACAACGGCTCACCCCTTTCACAACTGTCAATCATTATTAGATTGACGTCATCAATTTTGTATGCAGGTCATACGTTTTTGTTGTTTATTATAATTTTACCCCACCGTCAAATTGATAACGAGTCAATTTATTTATCGGTACCTCGACTCAACACTTTTTAATAATGTTAAATCAATTTTCCGTGAAAAAATTATCCGCTGTGGTTTGATTTTACACAGTAAAAAAATTTTTTTTTTTTTATTTATTTAATTTATATGCCAAGACAATTATTTTTATCAATTTTCATTCCATCCCACAGTTTTATTTTTCCATCTCAAGTTTATATTATGTTGGTCGGTTTATTTAATATTTTTCAATGTATATAGCTAGTCGATTTAAAAGTGCATAACTTTACTAGGAGCTCTCAGAAAGTTGTACGGTCACGAGCAAAACTCAAGTGAACATAAAAACTCTCTTTTACTGTGGCCTTCGAGTTTCGTACCGGATGCTGCCAGTTATTGCCAACGGATGACGAAAATGAACAAGTAAAAATACCGTGAAACTACCTCATCTCATAAAATAATTATTATATTATTTTTATCATTTTTTATTTATTACTTTTAAAACAGTTTTTCATTATCGCATTTCTCAGTATAAATTGATAATTTATTCCCGCAACTGCTACCCAGTCACGCAAGTACTCTAGTTGATAAATATTTCACTTTTTTAACTCGTTATCTATATTATTCCAGTTTAAATAATATTGGAAATAATCGTAAACAAACGCGTGTGATTTAATTAAAAACTTTGAAATTCTTGTTGCAAACAATTATAACTTTTACTTTAAGCTTGATGATTAAATATCGTGCGGTAATAATTTTTTATAACAGAATTAATTAATAGAAACTCGTCTGTTATGTTTACTGATAGTTGAATTGAACAAAACTTTATACTTTTGAAATTACTCAAATATTTAAGTAAAGTTTTAATAATGTCATTTTAATTTTTAAACAATTATAAATGAAAATTATTTTACATGAAAAATCAAATTGTTTTAGATAATGTATATGAAGAATTTTTTTAATTTTAAAATATATCTCAATATCTTATTTTTACATATGAAATAAAAAATCTATACTAATAATTGAGCAAACATTTTTTTTAATTGTCAATTTCAAAAAAATTACAAATCTTAATTGTAATCTCAAATGTTACGCTCATCAAGATCTTCAATTTGAATACCCACATGAATTTTTTATATATTTTATATATTTCTCAAATATGACAAATATCATATATATATAAAATATATGTATAAATTCGTGTGGGTATTTAAATGAAAGGTCTCGATAAGTTTAACTCTAGGATTAGCTTATATATTTAAAAATTTCAATATTTTTTAAATATCATTTATGATAGCTGAATGGCTCTCATGATAGTATTTAAATTATTTACAAGTTGTCATAAAAATTAAGTCAATGATGGAAATTTGAATAACTGAAACTATTCCACTGAAAAACACAAAAATTAAAATTCAAACCCAGCATGACGAACGATTGACAGCTAATATTTTACAAAAGCCAAATTTCAAAATCCTAGCACACCTTCGCGCTTGAGACGTTCAAAAAACTCGAAAAAGTTCTGTACACAGTAACTTGTAAAAAGTAAATGTAAATTATTCAGAATCAATCCGAAGGATATTACCATAATATCAAAAAGAGACAAAACTTTTCGATTTTACCTCAAAGTAAATACATATCGTAAATTCTCTTCAGCAAACTTTTTATCTGTCGATATAATAGCTGTTCATCGTTCTCTGTGTAACTATCTACATATTTCTATCAGATACGTAATACATATGTAAAAAGAATTCACAAAATATCCAGCGAAGTTATATCTATGAACCACGGATGAAAAATGTTAAAAGTTTTTCGCGGTATATATATTTTATCAGGATATATGAGAATGAGGATGACCGAGCGTACACACGCCCCATGGCAAAGCGTTCGGAAATATGCCAACTACGATTTCTACATGTTGTACCTTTCAACGAATGTATGATCTCAATATATTATTCAATATTTAAATATTTAAATGACAAAAATTTTAATTCAATCCAAGCATTCATATTTAATCACTCTGTGCAAAATGTTTCTAATTTTGTCTCGGAAATGTCGACCTATAAATTTTCTAGTGTATTTTTTTGTAAATATTCTCAAATGAATTGAATTTTTATTGAATAAGTAATTAATTGAATTTTAAGAGAACGAGATAAAATTAATCTACTATAATGTATCAAAGTTATAAAATGTAATTTATATTAATTATAAATTTAATTTTATTAAAAAATTAAGTTAAAGGTTTGAAATGAAAATAGAGTTATGTATGATGTAAAACCTGCTGAGATCGAATAAAGATAAAATAATAAAAAATTTTTAAATTAACAATACATCCTGCGATGTCATAAATTCGATCGAACATTTGCGAATCTCCAATAATTAATTGCAATACATAATTCAGAAGACTACTTTTTTAAATTTAAATTTAAAATTGTCAAGCTGTCAAGTAAAAATAAACATATGAAGCTTCTTGTCTCATACCTTCGGCTTTTGTGCTGATAAATACTTCTGGCTTAACTACGTCGACTGTGACACGTACGAACTAATAAACCAAAAATAAATTTTGTCTGAAATGACGTCGATGACTTATCTAATTAATGTTTTTTCTATTTATATGCCTTTGTTATCTCTACAGTTACTAAAAAAAATAACAAAAAATTTTCTGACATTTAATAAAAAAATTAAATTATTTTAAATTGGAAATTTTATTAGGAATCATTAAATAGATTAACAGTAATAAAATAAACTCATTTAAATTATTACAACTGCTTCAGTTTAATATTAAACGATTAATTAATTTTATCGATGAAATATTGAATTCACTTGGGTGAACATACCAATTTTGTGTTGAACTAATAAATAAAAATTATTTATTAATAATGTTTTTCATTTGTTAGAGCTGCATTGAATACGGGCTTATTAAAACAGATCTCGTTAATGTATCAATAAATAGGGTAGTATGAGAACGGGGAGTAAATGAATAAATGGCAGCGTTATCTATACGTACTTTAACACTTGATTTTATTAGTGATATGAACCAACGAATGATTTGATGAAGCCGAGGTCACTGATAATGATAAATGATGATTTAATGACCTCCGCGTTAATAAATGAAGACTATTAATTATTATTTTTAAAGGGCACAGCAATTGTCCTTGTATTATTAATTATTAAAAGTGTCCCCACCTAAAATTTTCTTAAATTTGATAAAAATTCAATTTTTAAGTCTAAATATTTCAGTGAAAATAATGAAAATTGTGAACAAAAAATTGAAATATATTTATTTGACGCGAATAAGTACAGTGTACCCTTTTCCAAGAGAGCGCATCGAAAAAAAACAGACTATAAAATACTGAAAAAATAATAATAGACGTTGTAATATTAACATCCACATTTACAGACCTTGAATATAATTTGCATTTAAACATTCTTCGCTAAAGGAAGATTTACATCCTAATGTATAAAAAAAAAGTTAAATAAACACAAGCAATTAAAGTTTATTTAACTTTAAAAGTAACCTACAGAAAATAAATAATCTCAACAATTTAAACATCAGCTGCATAATTCAGATATGCTAAAGATTTATTTTACCATAATAATTTTCAAATGATTTAACGCTAGACAGAAAAAAATTCAGAAAATCATTTTGAAAAATTTTTTTTTTGAATGAAGTTAATTTTTTTTTCTTTTCAGTGTACTTTTATTAATATTATTTCAAGTACTAAAAAAGCACTGAGAGCTAAAAACTTCGAGTGCTAATATTAGAATATTTTTATTGTTATTTGATAAATATTTTTTATTTTTTCAGAGCATCGGAATCCAGAGCCACCCCGCATAAATGAGCGCATGAATCCATCCCCAGTGCGCGAAGGAGAAACAATAGTGCTGTCGTGTATTTCTCAGGGTGGAAATCCACCACCGATGTACTCTTGGTATCGAGAGTCAATTGGTGGTACTGATGCTATAGTTAATTCTGAGAGGACTCATGCCAGAGGGGGCGTACTCATAATTCAATCAGCGAGAATTGAAGACGCAGGTCGTTATGTATGCCATGTTAACAACACTGCCGGCTCTGAAAGAGTTGAGCTTGAAGTCTCGATTATTAACAGTATTTCTATTCATCTAACTCCTCAACAAGTCAGTTTTATCCATATTCATATTTTATATTAAAATAAAAAACAGCTCGCCGTGATATTTCAATCCTGACATAAAGCATGCATCATAAAGTTTTATAAATAAAAAACATACTCCACTAGAGATCGTGGAAACTTTTATAACCTCGAGTATCAATTACAACTCTTCTTCTTGAAAGAAGAAAAAAAACACAATAATTGTTTCAATATCCAGCTATAAAAAGCTTACATCAATTATTTTCCGAGAAGACGAGTTTATTGATTATCGAGTTATTAAGAATGTCGAGCTGAAAATACTAGATTAAATTAACGATTAATCTACAGTAATTACAGAACTCGTATAAATTGATTCTATATTTGGATTTAAGGTGACAATTGACTTGGGTAAAGATGGAAAATTCCAATGCGCCGTGACAGGGCAGCCAACCCCGATAATAACGTGGGCTAAAGATGGACTTCCAGTGAGAGAAGGTACCGGGAGAATAAAAATCATCGGTAACGGCGGCTCAATTCTTCACATATCCTCCGTCACCAGGGATGACAAAGGGATGTACCAATGTTTTGCTAAAAATGACTATGAAATGACTCAGGCGACTGCTGAACTCAGATTAGGAGGTAAAATTTTCTATTTTTTAACACCCTTTTATTAGCTTGACCTTTATGTTTCTATACGACTTTGGTCAAGTGATGAGGGATTTGCCGCAATGCTTTTAGAGCTCACAGTGTTGCCAGCTCATACACGTTTGACAGGCAGAGACTAGAGGTGTTTTCGTCAACGTCGGCACCGTCTATAAATTTTTTTTCAGAAGTTGTTGGAAAAAATTATTAATATATTTTAAAATGTTCAAGGAACAAAGTCAAATTTTTTTAAATAATTTTAGTAAATATTGAAGATATAATAAAAAAAATATAATTGAGCGTAACGCGCATACGTTGACCAGTCTAGGGTTATGTAAGAACAGAGTGATTAACAAAAATATTATTTTATTGAAGAAAAATCTATTAATAAAATATTTACAACAATTTAATCTAGTTCTCCACACATTTTTTTACAAAAAAATGATTTTTTTTTTCATCATTCAATTTTTATACTTGCTATTAAAATATTTTCCCTTTTTTGTAACTTAAACTTAATAATCAAATTGCGTTAGATGATGAAAACAATTCAGTACTTTCATAATAAACATTCAAAATACTTTTAACCATTAAAAAAGTACGAAAAATTGAATCCAAAATTAAAAATTAATTGAATATTAATTTACATAATTGAATGATAACAATAATATCCCCGAAGCATTTCAATAATTCAATATTAATTATTATTGAAATGATTATCTAAAAAAGTAACTCACATTTTAATTAATTTTTTAATTAAAAAATACTAAAATCAATATTACTCTGGTGGTTCCGCTCTTTCGATTCCCGTAGCAATAACAGTAAAAAAAACCACCTAACAATCATAACCATAATGATAATAACAAAAAGTGATAACATTGAGTAATAATAAAAATGAAAATTAATAGTAATTCTGCTGGAGGAATAATAATAACAATAATAGTTGTAATCGAGTGAATTATCTCGGGAAATCGTGACTAAAGCAGACACAGCATAAGCTCAGATAATATCGAAGACACAAGTGCATCTTCTTAATTGCAAATAACAGAGGGTGTACGTGAGGAAAATAAAGGATTCGTATTAGCTAAAATGAGGAGTGAATCCAGTGGTTTCTTGGCGACGGACTCTAAATACTCGGTTTAGTGGTCGAGATAAAATAATAATCAAGCAAAAGATGTTGATGGTGATCTAGAGGTAAGCTCGCTAAGCATTTATCCGTAAAGTTAAGCGACAAAGACAGAGAATGTAGACGGGTAGTATTTTATAATTTATACATAGTATTAAAGCTCGGGTGGAACAATTATGATGAGCTTCCGGTTCGGTTGTATCGTCTATGTGCCGGAAGATTCAGAATCCCGTCGGAGCTGATTGGATGGGCAACGACCCAATGGACCGATCGATGCTTTACTTGCAGAGCTTCTGAAGCTTCATGATGCTTGTGGAAGCTCAACCAAACACACATACATTTTCACTGACTCTCACACATCCGGTGTATGTATATGGGCATTGATGTACTATGTGGCTGGAACATAGCACATATATGTACTGTCTATCTCATAGCAAGAACCCGTTTGACTACACCCATGACCGCTTTGGGTATAACCTCGAGAATACGCGTTTATACTTCTTACTCCTGATTCCCAAGGGGGAAGAGGAAGGAGTGGAGAATCTTCTTGGCATCCGTTTTCATACTCTATGATAAGAAACTGCAATCCGAGGTGGGTAGAAGCTATGCACCACAAAAAAGACGAGCAAAGTCGAAAAGTTGATCGCCGTTTGTAGCAGTCAGTTTTCGATTTAAGCTAAACATCACTAGCTCCTCCACTGGGCTGCTCATGCAATCTCCGGTGGTCTTCTCTTAACCATAACATCCAACTTCCTCTATCCCGCGTGGAATGGGTGCTTTGTTAAGCGCAAGTCAATCTTCTACCACGTCAAAACAAACGAGATTCATATCAGCCATTTTAATTAATTAAAATTCCGTTCTTCTTGCATGATTGATTATAATTTGTGATTTATGATTTATAATTTAATTTTAGTTTGTTATTTTGTTGTTGTTTAGTATAGATTCTTGGTTGATTAATTTTTGCGCAGTTAAATTAAGTTGATTAATTTATATTGATTTTATGGGCTATAAATTATAGTTATTAGTAGCGAAGAAAAAGTTATAAATGAGAAGATAAAAATAATGAAAAAAACGGTAAAGAGTAACTTTTTCTTTGGCGTATTGGAAACTCGTAAAATCCATTAGACTGAGCGGATAAATACATACTCATTTATCTTAGTCATCCAGAACAGGGCGCTTGTAACGTTAAAACTTTATACTACTGGTATGCTGGAAAAAGTATCTCGAGAGACTCTAACGAATAGCGTCGACGTGACGCGCTACCCTCTATTTCATTCCATTTATAGAAATTTGGCAACTGAGAAAATCGATTTTTTTATTTTTTAAAAGGAAAAATTTTGCTGGAAAATTTAAATGATGTAATGTTCTGGATAAATTTAAAAATATTATAATTAATTTTTGTTTTAAAAATTACAATTGTTTCGCTGTTTATCGACACCCTAATACGACCAACCTGATGGAGAATAAATAATTAAAATCGTTTAACTGAAAAATGGAGATTTTTCAGAACGTTACAATGAATAAAAGTTACTTTAATAATGGAATTTTTATTTGTAACATTATATTTTTATAGTTCGTTAGTGTATTGTAGCAATTATAAAAGTAGTTTCATGCTTTTCATTTCGTTAGTAAAGCACAGAAACATAGAATAATTTTTTTTTATTGCTACAGTGCACTAATGAGTCATAAAAACATATTGTTATAAAGAGAAGACTTCGACTCACAGAGTTGATACCAGCTCAAATAAGTTTTTCAGTCAAAATAATTACAGAAAAAAAATTGACGTGGAAAACAGTTAGTCCGTAGTTCTGATGCAATCACGATTTAGCTTGAACGATTCGATTAATTGAGATAATTCTTTTCTATTTTTACTATACTCGGATCAGTGAATAGAACCCTATTGAATATCAGCTCTGTTACATTTGTCAATTTTTTGCAATAAAAAGAAAAAAAAATCAATTAATTGCCACTTGTAAAAGTGACTAATTACTTATTTGACTTAAAAATTTTTAGTACTGAATTTTATAATTATAAGGTCTCAGTAAAATAAATGACTAATGAAAATGTGAAAATTTAATAGCTGCATTAAATAACGATTATGCAAATAAGTGCAAGAGTAAATGGGAAAGAGAAAAATGACATCACCGTAACAACCGTAATAGCGTACTTTGATTTACACTAAGCTGGATAAACATGTTTAATTTCTGTACTCTCTAATCAAGCTCCTTTGTCTCTTTCACTACCCTAAAATCCTTCCCTTCCTTTCTCTACCCTTCCTCGTCTGTAATATCCTTCACCATTATCACCAAACCCCTCCACCCTTTACCCATCACCACTTTACCTCTCTCTCGCTCTTCACCTTCCCTCGTCTCATTGGCTTTTATATGCAATCACTACACCATGCTTTGAATTATTACTGCACCTCTAATTTGTAGTTAATTCACAAGGGTGCACTTGAATTCTCACACCGAACACTAACCCAGAGATCAATAGTTCCACACAACTACATGCCTTGTATTACTTTCTGTAAATGTTGCATTTCGATAATGATCATATCAGACTACTCTGTATGATTTATGACTTATGTTTTCTAAGGATTCCAATAAATCATAGATAAATATTATTATTGTTGTTTAATAAAAAGGTAGTTTGATAATCAGCCCAAATATCCGATCAAAATTTTAGTCAAAAATCAAAAATCAAAACCAAGGGAATATATAATTATAATAATCAGGTTGATCAGACCACAAACGCAATATTGACAATTAATTTTATATTTATTGTAATGATGATATTTAAAGACTTATTTGACGTATGTATTTTTAGATTATTACTTAAATTAACCTGATTATTATTATAATAATATATTATAATATTTTTAACATAATTTTATTTAAATTTTAATATAATTTCTTACCAAATACAATTCAATAGAGTCGAAAAAAACTTTTTATTTAATTTACAAAACATTTTTTCAGGCAAATTTATCTTTAATAAAAAATTTAAATATGAATTGTGACTAAATTATTTATGCCTGGAGGGAAATACAGGTTAACAATATTAAGTAAAAATTGGAGAAAAAACTGTTGCATTAGACTGGATAGCCAATTAACTGAAAAAAATCTAAAAAGATTATTATTAAATTTTTTTTACTTAAAAATTATCCGTCCCCACAATTACCCTCCATAACATACGTGACAACTATCTCAGAAAACTTAGTGTAACAAGATCTTAACTGCAAAGTAGAAATTTTCAACCAAGCTGATTTTAAAATGAATATGCATATAATATCAACACAATTATGACAATTAATTTTTAAAGACTGTAAACTTCCAGAGGTTGGTTATTCCTCAGTTATACTTGATAGTGAAACGCTCGAAGAGAAACGCATAAGTTTAGACATTTAAAGTCATAGAGAACGCGACGCAGATCCTAAATGGTCTGCCCGCATCTGCTCTTATACCACTTACAGTTAGTAATGCAGATTACTATACTCTTGAACCAATTTGACGCTTGAGTTATTGCCAACTTCTGCTCTAAACTCTAGAGTCTACACTTGTACTAAAACACACTCTCTCTTTTTTTTTTTTATCTAGCTCTAATGTCGCATTAAAATGCATCACAATTTTACAAGATAATGGAAATTACATTTTCTTAATCATTTACACACTAAACACTTTATTTACTAGGGAATTTATTCATGTATTTATACTCAGACCATCAAAAATTTTTTTGCTTATTTTTCTCGGAATAAAAACTTTCAACCCACTGTACTATAAAACATTTATAAGTAATGCTAAAACGGTGAATATAATGCACTAAAAATGATAAGTGTCCTGAAATATATATAGAGTTTAAAAGCGAAAAAAGGGATAAGATACTTTTAAAACAGAATGCTATACTATACCGGTGAGGATTTATGAAAATGCTCGTAAACGATGTGATAAAATGTGTCACATTATTTTGCTAGAAAGTGTATATATGGAGGAGTTAGAGTTTAAGTATACGAGAACAGTGGGAAGAAGAGACGGAGATTGTGAAGAACTTGTGGAAAGAGGGAAAGGCGAGTAAGGTGCATGCTGATGGGTTAAAACTAGTGGTGTTGTTTCAAAAGTGAATGATTACAAGACATTTATACTCATATACACGAACATTTATGCTGTATACTGCATACTGAAGTCACCACAACAAATTTCTAACATACTAAAATCATGTCCTACTTAACTTTATTAGATTAACGTCCATTAACCCATTGTAGCATCATTAATTATCTTAACACGAGTTGGCTCTTGTTTGCAACATCTTCTCTTGTTTTCGCTCACTGATAATGTCTACTTTATATTTTAAAACCAATTTACCTTTTTTTTTCGTGAAAACTAACTACCAAATTTCTTTTATAGAATAACATTTATAAATATTCATAAAAATTTGTTAAATTTATAAAAAAGGTTGGAAAATCTAAAAGTGAATATCTCAACGCTCATCCATCAAAAAAAAAATAAAATTTAGATAATCGGAAGCGCCCATGGGTGGACGAAGATTGAACTATTTTTTTTATATATTTATAAATTTACAAAAAATACTATTCACTGTAAATGAATTTATTCATTTTTTAAATAAATTACATTGAATTAGACGGTAATTTTCAATAAGCTGTTACTCAGAATTATACTGAAGTGAATGAAAAAAAAATGGACTCACACGGAAAAAAAAAACTCGAAAAATTACAATATATAATGCAACGTGGCGCTCTGTGATGAAGACTGGAAAAATTACAGTTTCGGATTGTAATTATTACAGATTTTATAAGAATTACATTGTAGAATGTAATATTTACATTGAAAGCTCTGAAAATTAACATTCAAAGTTTGAATTTAGAAAAATGTTATTTCGAACTGTAATTTTTCTAGTTTTGAACACGATGGGACACTTATTACTGTTTATAGTGTAACTTTTCCAGTTTTCTTTTTTCCGTGCGAAAAAGTGAAGTTTTTTTGGGGATTATCGTGATCATATACATCATCCGCACATACAGGCAACCCAACGTCCACCGAAATATTTTTTCAAAACGGTTTTCTTTATATTATCTAAAAAAAAATAGTATTTTTTAAAGTATCTACTGTCATAAAAAAGGGTTCTTGTTGATATTTGTCAACTCATTTAATACTCAGTGCAAAAAATATCGGATAAAAGCAATTTAAGCCGAGATAATTCCTTGACTTTGAGAGAGTGAGAGTAAAGCACTACTCAAACGCTTCGCGTTGAGACGTGCAATTCTTTTAAATGATATCTTATAAATCCCAAAATTCCAAGTCAGAAATTTTTCTACCCCAAGTATAAAAAATCTGAGAATTTTTGTATAAAAAAAAAAAACGGATTATACTTTACAATAAAATTTTGCTTTCTGTTTTCAGATGCATCTCCACAACTTGTATATAAATTTATTGAACAAACTATTCAGCCCGGACCTAGTGTTTCTCTGAAATGTATTGCCACTGGGAACCCGACACCACATTTCACGTGGACCCTAGATGGATTTCCTTTGCCTCAAAACGACAGGTACGTGCTTAACTCATGAACAGACAACTATATTTAGTTACTAGTATTAGAGCGACATATAGACTTTTACAAAAGTTATAATTCGTGTGACCTCGAATGGTGACTCCTTATAATATAATATATTAATAATATTCCAGCCAATAATATCTCGCCAAGCTTTCTGATCTATATAATTGAATGTTTAAGAATTTTTATCTAATTTAAAATGCTTGACAATAAATTTCAAACAAAAACTAATTGATATATATTTAATACATCCGTTTGTGCTCCGTATTGCAGATTCATGATTGGACAATACGTGACAGTACACGGCGATGTGATATCCCATGTAAACATAAGTACTGTTAGGGTCGAAGATGGAGGGGAATATCGATGCACGGCAGGCAACCGTGTTGCCAAAGTTCATCACGCAGCTCGTCTGAATATCTATGGCTTGCCACATGTACGCCCGATGGGAAGCTATGCTGCGGTGGCAGGTGAAACGACAGTCATCAAATGTCCCGTTGCTGGATTCCCAATAGCGAGTATTACGTGGGAAAAAGGTATTTACCCAAAATATCTCTGCCTAAATGCTTGGGCAATCTATTATGCGTGAACACTGTACTGTATAATGGATACCGCGAAAGTTTAATTTATCGAAAAAGATAAATAAAAGATAAATTTTAAAGACAGCTCTAACTATTGAATTTTTAGTTTTATTTTTATCTTTCTCTCTCAGTTTGTTCTTCTATATTCGTACAAACTATTGTACGTTGTAAATTTAGATATGTATTCGTTGTACCCTTTCTGTCGATGCTTGATAAATTTCCTATTTCAAACGAGTATCATGTTTGACGTAACTTTTTATTTAGGTCATAAAAATTTATTGCCGTTTTTTAAATAAATATTTGAACGGAATGAAAATAAAATTTGGTAAAATTAAATGTGCTATTCGCTATTTTTATTGAATCTATATTAATAAAGAAAGAGGTGTTTTTTTTTTAAATGGCTAACGGAAGTAACTACTGAACCAATATAGGTAAAATTTATAGTAAACGATGAAACGTGTTTCGAAGAAGGTTTTAGGGTATTATACATAGTCAATTGCGTATTTATGGCTTATATTTTTTGGCTTAGAAAATTTAATCTATATTTTATTTTATTTTTTTTTATATACAAACTCAGCAGCTTTAGGGCCAAAAATAGGGTTTCAAAAAGATACATCTGTTAATCTGAGTGGCGCATGTAGCTATCAATCTTCCACACATTATTATTATCAAAGCATTGAATCTTTATATATAATTAAGCATTGACATTATCTTATTAAATAATTCTTTATTATTAATTGACAATACACAGAAAAAAAAAATTTTTTGAATCAAGTATATAATTTTGAAGAACTTAATCTTTTCGATTTAATTAGAAAAATTCTTGAACTAACAAATTTTTTTTTCTGTGTGGTAAGTTTTGAAAGATATTTTGAACCATTAAAAAAAAATTCAATGATTCATTTATTTTTAATTCGATTAAAAAAATAGATAAAAATTATCCAGTAAGACTTATCGGCTTGCAATTTTTTATTATTATTAAAGTTGGGAGGTTTTAAGTGAATGGAAGTTCGCGAAAACATATATAGTACCTGAGGGAGTACTCAGTCAAAGTTCTTATGAGGGCCCAAACCAAAGGTTCTGGTAATGATGAACTGAACTTTACCGTAAGTTTTAGTTCTAAGAGAACAAGAGAGTCTTTTCGCGAAAGCGACACTGCATAACGGTCGAGTAAGCTCGAGAATGGCTCCAATGTCGCATGTAACACTACTTGCTAAAGTTGCCAAGTAAAATGCGATCGTAATAAAAAGAGAGTGGAAACTAAAAGTTTGTTCTCGACAGACTAACTGGACTTTTAAACTTTTTACAAAGAAAATGACTCGACCAATAACATTGAAAAGGTTTTACCTAAAATTCCGACAGTTTTATCTACAGTTAATCTTCCAATCTTGGGGAAAAAATTTTTTATTTTTTTCAAGTGTCTAATAATTAGCATTAATTTTTTTTTCAATAAATAAGCCTTATAAATTTTTAATAAACAATTTTTTTTATCAAAAAAAATTTAGTAATTGCATTAAAATAAAATAAAATCGTAATAATAAATTTTTTAATAGATGGTCAAGTTTTGCCAACAAGTAGAAGACAAGAAGTATCGTCAAACGGTACCCTAGTTTTGCACAATGTAGACAGCAGTACAGATCGCGGTTCGTATACATGTACTGCTAAAAATAAACAGGGTCACTATGATTCTCAGACTGTACAAATAGAAGTAAAAGGTAAGACTTGAACTTAATAAATTCATACTAAAATATTTTACTACAATTACACTGTAAAAAATCCTAAAGTCAATTTATTTATTTTAATTAACTTATTGATTAATCTTAATTAATATTTTTAAAAGATTAAAAAAAAGAAAGTAAATATTTTTTGTATAGAACCGTTTTACAAAGCACTTTTCAGAAGAACGTTCTAAAAAACTAAACGATAAATATAATCATAATATCCGCTTTGAAACGAACTTTTAATGCCGGTTGAGCCAGTCGAAACTACCTGGATTTAAGCTATACAGTGAAAAGCCATTGCCGTTTGTACAAATCACTAATTTAGTTAATTAGTGGAATAAAAACAACTTTCTGTTCCCGGGGATCAAAAAAAGCTTTGACTTCACTCTGGTTAAGCTAAATCTATGTTTATTTCACCCTCATTAGCTTGCTGATTGTTTGTCCTGTATTTAAAACTATTTAATTGCACAGTATTCAAGTCAAGTGTAAAAATAACATATAGCTTTTTTAATTCGTGGGTTGATAAATTTATATTGATCGAAAGGAGTAATTTATTTGAACATACGACAATGTTTCGACTGGCCTCAAACGTTTAAAGTTTAGGTTTCAGTTATGCAAAATCTAATGAAACATGAACACAGATGTGAATGATGTAAGCTCTCGACTTTGACTAAAACGGGCTTCATCCCAGTTTGCTTTGATATTGTTCCGTTTTCGTCACTTGATATTCTAGTAACAACAGTCAAATCT
The DNA here is from genome assembly GCA_000956155.1 of Cotesia vestalis. Taxonomy (NCBI): domain Eukaryota; kingdom Metazoa; phylum Arthropoda; class Insecta; order Hymenoptera; family Braconidae; genus Cotesia; species Cotesia vestalis. The sequence continues at coordinate 60,293 of JZSA01000428.1, read as the reverse complement.
GAAACATCAAATCGTAAATTTGATTTAATTATTAAAAATTTATTTTTAAACAAAATTTCCTCCTGATTTTTTACAGTGTAGTTTTCTAAATTTTAACAACAAATTTACTTCCATAAATATGCTTTCAAAAACTTTTAATATTAAAGCAGAATTTTTGATTAATAATTCCAAGAACAACAACAGGAATAAAAAGTATCTTTAGGTTAAAAAATTGACCACAACTCAAGCCAGACGAATATTTTATCGACAATCAATATCTCAAGGAAATCTCAAGTGCCCTGTTGCCGGTCTTTGTTTCTTTTATTCCCTTCCATACAACGAGTTTAAGTGAAGAAGGTATCGAATGGAGAAAAACCACGTCAGAATAAATATTGAGAATACGAAAAAGTTAAAATATGAAAGGACATAAAATGGATAAAGAAAGAAAGAAAGAAAGAGAAATTTTCTATCAGCTTCTTCAGAGAGACGTATGGCTTCTGTGTTAAATCCCACTAGTTCCATCATTCATAAGGGTTACAGCTCCCATCTGCGTCCTCTTTCCGACTAGACGACAAAACCTCTTCAGGGCTCGAATACTTTTCCATTTCATTGAAAACCACGATCGAACGTTATTACTTAGCTTTTTGTATCTTATCATCCAATCATTTTCATTCATTCATTTATCTTATCGTTTCAAATGACGGATAAGTTATAGATTTTTATTACTGCTTCAAATTACAATGTACAATGGAAAAACTTTATTTACTTTCGATAAAATTGAACGCTGTTATTTTCTTTTTTATCAATTATATTGATTAAAAGAAAAGAAAAAAAATTAAATTTTTTAGATAAATTATTTTCATGAAGGAAGTTTTAATATTTCAAATGAAATTTACTATTTAAGGACGTTCCGAGAAAAAATCATTTTGTTAAAATTTTTTTGAAATTTCGAGTACTCATAAGTATCCTCTATACGCAGGAATTTTTTGAAAAAACCCTTGAACTCGATAAAAATCTTTTTTGAATAAATTTTATAATCAAAAAATCTCTCAAATTTTGCCTTAAAAAAAAAAAAATCAATACAAAGTCTCAAAATATTTTATTTTAATGAAATTTTCAGTCCCACCCAAAATCGAACCATTTAAATTTCCCGAAAATATTCAATCTGGAACCCGAGTCCACGTGACATGTGTCGTTAGCGAGGGTGACGGACCAGTCAAAATAACCTGGCTGAAGGACGGCCGCGCACTAGATCCAAAAGAAGCTACGACCCGTCGAACTGACGAGTACGATCTGGCACTCAAGATCCAAAGCGCATCCCCAGTCCACGACGGAAACTACACTCGCGTTGCCAGCAACGCCGCTGCTAAAGTTTACCACACAGCATCTCTATTAGTTCATGGTATTTTCCACAATATCTCCCCTCAGATACTTCATAATTTCCTTGGTCATTAAATTTATCAATTCATTATTATTATTATCACCGAGCTTGCCTTAATCCTCTAAAAATAACTTTTTTGTTTTTTTTTTTTTTTTTTTTTATTTATATTTTACTTTATTCTTATCCTGCGACAAACCCTCAAGCAATTTACATTACATGTGTGTTATGTTGACATCCCCGTGTCGCAATTGAAGCTTTATATTTCATCTCTACTCTGTAGCTCATCCATTATTTTTTTTTATTTAAAATCATTATTTTTATTCCACCCCTTCTGATTCTTTATACACTAATTAAACATTAAACATCCTACACCCTACTATATTATACACTTGACACTTAACACCGCACCAACAAACTTCAATAAAACATCTTCATCTTACAATAGAGACAATAAGTTAATGAGTAATGAGATTCGGTAGTACTGTTACCAGAGAGAAGACAATCCACCGATTATTGAATAAATAATGCTATTCAAATTAATGAAAATAAATCAATAAACATCAGAGGGAGGTATTCCCATTGTTTGACAATAGGAATAATCTTTGTACAAAGAACAATACCTTGCTGTAAATTCACGGAATGCTTGAATAATTATTATTCCCGTTGTTGTCTGGTGTACACAAGGTAGACTCGTGAATATCCAGATCCAGACACATCAAGTCTGCAGAATGCCTGCGGATATTTTCAGACAGAACCTTCCTACCTACCATTCACACTCAACATACGCATATTTTACACAATATCTGTACAGATGTGTGTATATGTGCTCAGAATTCGAATGAGACAAGAGTTTAGTGTGAACAAACTCCACGAGCAGAGGTGAGTGAGAGAGCACACGTTCATGACTTTATGTACTCAAGAGAATATTAAATATAGTAAAGTGTTACAAGAGATGACGTTGACGCTTTCACTGTTCTTCGGGTTTCAAGGGAGTTGACTGCAAAATCTGTAGAGATTATTCTCAGAAAATTAATTTTGCGTTTTGTCATTTTATTTATTATTTATGGTATGTCTTATTCTTTGGCTTTGTGGATTTGTGCAGTAAAAAGTATTTGTAATTGGTTTTGAAGCAGTTTTTTCTTTTTAATTAATTTATTTTTCAATGCTAAGTTAGAATTGACAATTTTTATTGTTTTTTTTTTTTTTTTTTTTTTTTTTTATGAAGTCTAGGTGCAATAATAGTATACAACAAAAAAAGAACGTGAAATTAAAAGTTACTATTGAAATTAGAAAATTTTTTTACATAATATAACTTTAAATAATTTATATTATTAAGAGAATGAGCAAAATTTTATGGCCAGTGTTTTTATATGATCAAATGGGTGTTAATAAAATATAACATAATTAAGAAATTACTTTGTGTCTCGTGAACTATCGACATTTTTAAAGATATACGCTCATCCCGATGTTACGCTCATCAAGACCTTTCATTTGAGTACCTACATTAATTTTTCATATATTTTATATATTATATATTATTATATATATGAAAAATATGAAAATGCATGTGGGTACTCAAATGAAAGCTCTTGATGAGTATAACATCGGGATGAACTTATATCCTTTATATTATTATTCTGTAAAAGTCTCAAATTAAAATTTCAAGGAAACAGTTTTTTTTTTTATATTAAAAATTATTTAAGCTTTCATATTTTTAAAATTTTTTAATTAATCTTAAAAAAATTAACAAACTATTGGACTTTTTATTAAGAGAAAGAAGTGATTGTTGTAGTGATGAATATCAACACAATAATTAATCATAGATAAGTATCTATTAAATGTTATAAAGTTTGAAAGTTAGAATTGCTCTAGTAGCCTGACTCGCTGTTCTACAAATTGCGGTTCTCTATTCTAAGTTGTAGCTGAGGACACCCCAAGACCCGTGTCCACCATATTGAAATTAATCGCTTGGTGTGTTAAGTTATTCATCACTTACATCGAGTAATTATCAAGTGTTAAGTAATAGAGTAGGAATTTGTTACAATAAAAAAATTATTTGATCAAAAAAATTTCTTTAGTTTTCTTTACAATTTTTTTATTTCTAGTAAACTTTTTTTTCGGGATTGTTAAAAATTTTTTTCTGATTTTAATTAAAATTTTTAATAATTTATAAGATTGTAAATTCGGAATATTTTTGCTGTTTCAAAACAATATTTTTAGCTGCACAATCAAACAATAATTAATCAAAAAGAAATAAATTCAATAACTAAAAAAAAAAAAAATCAATAAATTGAGCCAAAAGAATCAATAAACTAATAAAAAAAAAAGTCAAGGTCAAATTGAGTTCAAACGATCTCACCCTTGAGGCAAATCAAGAGTATGTTGAGCAGTTTCAATAAGGTCTATTGGGAAAAGTTTCCCGTTATCGGCACGACCCAAAGGATCAACGGAGGATTCGAGGAATGAATGGTTGAAGATGGTAGTTTCGCTGATGGAATGAGAAAGAGAATAAAAAATAAAAATGAAGGAAGTAGTCGAATCATTTTAACGTCTCTCTCTCTCTTACTAACATCTCGATGGTCCCCTGTATGTGGGTAGTGGATAGGAGATAGGAGATAGAAGTCTAGTCGCTGAAGGCGGGGCGAGTAAACTTATGTGTATGCCGGAACAAGAAAGTTCTTGGTATTGGAACAGAACCTCAGGACTGCTTACTCCAATTGCGACTCGATGAATCGCGCCTAAAGCCGCCCGCCGGCGAACACCCTAGTAATTTAATTTTAAGGGATGCAATCTCCGCTTGGCTTTCAGCGCAATACAAATACAGACGGTGTCTGAGATTTCGTAGACTTTACCACTTATTTTTCTTCTTTTTTTAATATACTTCCTTTTAATTTTATTTTTGAGCCTCATTATCTTATATTACATTATGTTAGATTAACTTGGGTCATTAATTATTATAAAAAATTATTTAAAAAAAGAAATGACTATTTACACGTGGAAAATCGGTATAAAAATTCAGCTTTGATTAAATTGTTTGAAAAACAAAGAAAAAAAATTTTTTAATAATAATTACAATTGTATTTAATACCTAAGTCAAAATCTCAGGCGTGAATTAAACCGATATGAACTTAAAAAACCCACATTGCACTTTTTTAGACTTGAATAGGCAGACAGTAAAAAATTTTGCGTCATTTCGTCAAATAATTTTGTGTTAAATATTTGACATAAAAATTTTTAACACAAATTTTTTTGATACATTGACATGATATCTCAAATTATAATATACCGACTGACTTGAAATTTGGCACAGAGCTTCCCCATAAATCAGAGTATCACACTACGTAGCGTTTTTTGCATGCGTGAACGCTAGCGATTGTATTTTACTATCAATTTAAAATTTTTTTACTATTGTAAAAAATATTCATTGTTTTTTTTTATAGTACCCGAAAAAATATAATAAAATTCGAGCGTCTACAGCAAAATATTCCTTAAAAGTAAACCAAGCTAAATTTAAAGTAAAGTAATTATTTATTAATTAATTAATTAAGTCCCGATAATTGAAAAATTATATGAATGAAACTTTGAAAAAAAAAAATTAACTTTCCAAGCAGATGATTGACTTTTAAATATTTATAATTGAATCTTCAGAAGCTCTAATACGTTTATTTCAAGCTTATTTACTCATTTAACTTCAAAATAATTTAATATAAAGTTCCTATAGGTTTAATGAACGCCTAAAATTTCAGCTTGTAATTAATGTTATAATTTATAAAAAAATGATTCGTCTTTTCATTAATAAAAGTCTTACTGACACTATCTATAAATTAAATTCAATTGTCAACTATTACACTAACTCAACTGGAGCTTGAACTGTTAAGAGAAGATTTTCGCTCCGATAAACGTCAGATAAATTATCTAATTACAAAATAAACTTGAATTTAATCAAGAGCTTTTAATTATCTCAGAAAATAAAGTCTTGAAGATAATTTATCTTTTCTGATGACTAAAATCAAGTAAAATATCCCTCTTTCTATTATATTACATTAATCCAAAATAAAAGCTCTACAAAGAGTAAACTCAACACTTTTGACATCTCTATTACTGGGGGTTAAAAAAATTCTCCTCCACTTAACTTAACCCGACTCTTTTTTCGTTCTTTGAGTGAATTTTTTACCAGATGTTTTTTCGTCCTGACAAGTGAATCGTGTGATTCGGGATAACGAAGTATTTTGACAGCAAAAGGAAATAAACATCAAGAGTCAACAGAACGAAGAAAATGGTCGGAGCCAGATTGGTATAACGGAGGATATTGAATTAATATAATAATAATAGTAATAATGATAATAATAATAATAATAATAAATAATTAATAAATAAAAAATAAATGATCGCAAAAATTAGAGAAGTCTGATGAGACTAAGAATAAATTGTTATAATTGCAGTTCCTCCTAGCATAGCTCCTTTTAGCTTTAACAAGGACCTATCGGAGGGTGTACGGGCGCAAGTGGCGTGTGTTATTGAGAAAGGCGATCCGCCGTTCACGATAATATGGTCGAAAGACGGGGAACCTATTGCAACCTCATCCCCCTCGAATTTTGGGTCCGCCAGTAGCACTGTTACACACAAAAACAACTTACCGAGCAACGTTGCTGGGTTACGTGTTACCAGCATGGATGTTCACTCCAGTACCATCTCAATCGACCGTGTTACTGCCGCTCATGCTGGCAATTATACCTGCATTGCACGTAACTCCGTTGCCGAAGTCGCATCTACCGCCCAATTAGTTGTTCGTGGTAAAGTAAATTTTACCGAGTGACTCAACTTTTATCAAATATATTTTTATAAATAGATTAACTCAATACTTTTGTGATTAATGCACCGTTATAACGAAATATCACGCTCGCACTTTTTTATGCAATGACTGGAGACTTTTTCGTTAAATGCAATTACGAATTATTTTATTTTACGGTAATTGATTGGATTTGGGACTCCACAATTTCTTTTAATTTCATCAAAAAAATTTATTTTATATATTATTCATTTATTTTTTATACAAAATACAAAAAAAAATTTTTAATTATTATAAAATCAAAAAATGTTTAAACTATAATATTTTTTTTTTTAATTCGTTTAGTTTTTCATGCTCCAATTTATTTTCCTTAATTTCCTAAGCCGTATTCTTAAATCAACGGCATCGGATAAAATGAAAAAAAAATTCGAACAAATTCATTTTTCAATTTTCATCGACAAAGAACGGTTTTACATCTAAACAATTGCCAATTTTGCAATAAAATAAATTAAAATATAACAATAAAGTCCCCAGTCATTAAATTGATTGGATAATATAATTGAATAGTATTGTTGTAATTATAAAAAAAAAAAAAAAAATGAATAATCTAAATAAAAGCAAAAGTTGTAGCGCTACAGCATTCAGCGGTCAATTTAAATGCCAACGCACATCGCAATTTATCATTATTATTTCAATTATTATTACTATTATTATCGTTGTTGTAATTAAGCACAGTGGAAAATAATTTTGCAGAGCACATGAGCGGCACACTCGATCGTTGTCAAGCAAAACGCAATTATGCACTTGTATACTATTGCGCACAATTACTTAAGCACTTATATCTATATATATATTAAAATAATTACACGCACATATATATTACTGCACATACACAATTATTATAATTTACAATTTATAATGCACTCTTACACGTTTATATTTCACGTCTCACTTATTATTTTATTTTGTAAATAATTTTTATTTTTGTTTGAATTCACCTCGCACTTTTTTTATTTCCTTGATAATATTTCCGCACCCTTGGGTAAGTTTTTTTAATATTTATTCATCACTTTCACCTTTTATTTTTTTTTAATCTGCTAAAATGCACCTTAGAAATCGATGCCCATGTTATTATATTTTTTAAGTAGTATAAAAATAACGCTGTCAGCCCTGAGAGTTTAAAATTAATAAATTATATAATAAAAAAAAAAATAAGTTTTAAATTTCGCAATAAAAAACGAAATAATTTTCTTTATTGATTATTAATGAAATTTCCAATGACTTGAAGAAATTATATAAAAATTTTATTTAAATATTAAATATTAAAAATATTTATTTATCGTCAAGAATTTTTCTACATTTTTTAAATTTCAGAAAATGAAAAACAAATTTTTGTAAAAATAAATAGTATAATTTTAATCTATAGTATTAAAAAAATAAGAAAAATTTCGCTTCCAGCAAATGATTTTTTTGAGTCAAGAGAATAAATTCTTGAGAAGTAATTATTCTTGATCTAAGAAAATTTTCTTGTTTCAAGAATTTATTCTCTTAGCTCAAGAAAATTATTTTCTTCAAAATTTTATTCTTGGTTCAAGATTTTGGCTCTTGAGTCAAATTAATTTTTTTATCAGTGTAGATACATAATTGAGTAGTGATCTTGTATTTTGTGAACTATTGACGTTTTTGAATATACAAACTCACCCCGACATTACACTCATCGAGACCTTTCATTTGAGTACCCACATCAATTTTTCAAATGTTTTATATATTTATATATTTTATAAATACCATATATATAAAATATATAAAAAATGTCATGTGGGTACTCAAATGAAAGGTCTTGATGAGTGTAATGTCGGGATGAGCTTATACCTTGAAAATCACATGATGACTGCAAGATTGCTAGTTTAAATTAATTAATTTGAAGAATTGTCTAATCTCAATATTTTTTCTCAGGCAATATTAAAAATATTTTAAATATTTTCCCCTGAAAATTCTACAAAAAACCAAAAAAAAAAACATCCGTAACTCAAAGGGCCGTCAGTAAAAATAAAGCCTCGCCTTGTACAAGCACCCAAACAGCACGAGCCTGTAAGAACTTCTGCGATTGAAACTAGTTACCGAAAATATTTAAAATACTTTGAGAAACTGAAGCATTAAATTCCTTTTGCATAGTTTCTCAGTTCTTTATGCTCTCATAATATACAGCATAGACTAATAAATATAAAAATAATAATAATAATAATAATATACATCAACCAAAAATAAGATTACAACTGTATGTATTGTATATTTGATATAAAATTTATATAAATAATGGATATTAAACAGATGCAGTAAGTTAAAACCGCAGATGTACTTTGAGTTGCTCGTGCTTTATAGTCTTTCATAATACCATGCAGACATGCATAAATTAATTTGTATATATAAACTACATAATACTACAACAAAAGTTTGTTATGGCATTAATGCGAACCCCAGTGCCTCCTCGGTGGGTAATGGAGCCGCAGGATGTTCACGCACCAGAGGGCATGTCCAAACTGATGCTTCATTGTCATGCCGATGGGTTTCCTCCGCCTTCTGTCACATGGCGTCGCGGTACAGGAACCAGACCTGGCAGTTATCATGACATTGCTAGTCCCGAACATGCACAAGAGTTGAGAATTCATTCGAACGGATCACTGGTCTTTGGCCGAGTTCAAGAGGATCACGAGGGCTATTATCTCTGCGAAGCTGTTAATGGAATTGGTGCTGGCCTCAGCAAAGTCGTTTATTTAACCGTTAATGGTGAGATCATTAATTAATTAATTAATTGATTAATTAATTGTGTAATCCAGTTTAGTTGAAAACTGTAAACTAAAGGTAGGTAAGACGAAACCGTAATTTGATTGACGAGTGGATAATTATCTGTGCAGCGCCCGCCCGTATTGTAGAGAAGCACCGCAATCAAACAGCTCGACTGGGCTCAAGAGCTTCTCTGCGATGTGAAGCCAAGGGTGATCATCCCCTGAACATTGTGTGGAGGCGGGCTGGCTCCCAACTGGAACCGGCGGTATCCGATTATCGGTATATGGTCAAGGAAATGAACACCACAGATGGTGCTGTTAGTATCCTCGAGCTCATTAGTACGTCAAGGGAGGATAGCGGGAGATATTTCTGCACAGCTTCCAATGCTTACGGCGGCGATGAAATGACCATGCATCTCTATATACAAGGTATGTGCAAGTTCAATAGCTATAATTGGTTCAAGGGTTGGATCTATCGCTATATGTGGTTTAATTGCGAAATTATTGATCAGTGTAAAAATATTTTTGTCTAAAGAATTCAATTTTTTTTTTATTGATAAATAATTATAATTTTATTTTTTTTTTGCCAATCTGTTTTAATTATTTGTACAGCCTAAATGCAATTTTCTACTTTTGAGAATATATTAAAATATAAATTTTTGTACATTTTTGTGACACTGAAAAAAATTTAAGATAAAAATTCTTGAATCAAAAAAAATTTTTTATTTTAAGGACGTTCCTTAAAAATATTGTTCTGTTAAAATTTTTTTGAAATTTTGAATACTTATACTCATAAGTATCCTCTATACGCAGGATTTTTTTAAATAGTCCTTGAGGCACTAAATTTTGAATTATTAGCATTTAAAATTTATATATTTTACATATAAATCTTATACTAACCGACGTTCATGCGAACGTTTTACATCGTAAAAAAATTTTGCATCAAAAAACTTTGTGTTAAAAATTTTTTTTGTTAAATATTTAACACTTTTTTATGTAAAGTTAACATTTATTCTGTTAAATCAACACAAAAAAGTGTTAAATATTTAACATAAAAATTTTTTACTGTGTATTAAATATCAATTGTACTTTTCTTAGGATTGGTTTAAAAAAATGAGAATCATTAATTGAAAATATAACAATTATTTTTGGGTGTATTTTTGCTGTCTAGGAACGTCCTTAAAAATTTTCCTACTCAAATCAAGAAGATGAAATTCTTCAAAATAATTTACTTTATTCAAATAAATTTTTTTTCTGTGTAAGTACTTCAAAAATTCTAAATTAAAATTTTAAAAAGAAGTTTAATTTTTATTATTGATAAAATTATTTCAATTTCACTGTTTGGTTGCTACTCCAGTGACAACAAGCTCGTCAATCTGAAAAGTAAAATTTTAATGTTCTGAAAAAAAAAAATAATCAATAATTTAGTAATTATTGAAATTGAAATTCATACTTGAACATGAGATGGAGCTGATAAAGCGAACATTATACAATCAACCACGTTCTTAGGCTTCAAACAAGGCGTGGTATTATAAATATTACGGTGAAGATCTGATGAAAAAAAGAGTTCTGTACCTGTTACTCCAGGATGAATTGCCTTAGAATGGAAAAAGAATAAAATTAATTAGTAATGATGATAAAATAAATAAAAAGACTTACAGTTACACGAATTTTGTCATTGTTTTCTTTGATTTCTTTTTTCAATGTCTCATTCATTGCAGTCATAGCAAATTTACTTACTGGGTACAAACCCATTGGCAAATCTACTACTGTTGCATTCAGACCACAAATGCTAGAACAAATATTTTTGGTAAATAACGAACGAATGTTGTTATAATTGTTATTATTATTATTCGAGATAAATTTACCTGTTGATATTGACAATGTAAGCATCATTTTTGTGCTTGCGAATTAATTTTAAGGCTTCACGGATGAAAAGAGCAGGCGCGAGAACATTTGTTTCTAAAAGTGAACGATAATCTTCCGTTTTTCCATCTAAAAAATTTTATTTTTTTTTTTTATATTAATTTAGAAAATAATTCAATGAATATATACTCACTCTCAAAAGAATTGTCAATCAAAACAGCGGCATTGTTAATCAAAATATCGAGGCGGCCAAAATTTTTTTCTACATACGCGAAAGCGTCAAGTATGTCTCGCTCATTGCACACATCACATTTTAAGTAATGAAAGGATCCTTTTGTATTCTTTAAACTCTTCGATAATTCTTGAAGTTTTTTTTCTCGGCGCGCGAGTCCCAGAACGTTAACACCAGCAGAAACTAACTCTCTGGCAAGCAGTTCGCCGATTCCAGAACTGACTCCGGTGACAATAGCGATCTTTCCTACCCAGCGATCCATTTTAGAGTGCAAATGTTACTACACTGATTTAATTTCACTGCAGCTGCTCTATAAATAAATAAATATCAAAGCACATGTCGTTAAAAATTTACTAAATGTATAATTTTAAATTATCTTGTAATTTCAATATGAAGTGGAATATAATTAATTTTTATTCATTAGATATTTTTATCTGATTAGATAGTATAATGTAACTGAGATAGCAAAACGGATACATTTACATATGCAATATGTATTAATTTCTATTGATTTCATAAATTATCAGTTATAAAAGAATTTATTTGTGTTTATTTAAATTTCGATGTAATTTTTTAATGTAGTATACAAATTTTATAGAAATATTATTTTTATATAATAATTTAATTAATTTTTTTATAATACAGTTGAATTTAATTTTTTTTATATTTACCTAAATTTATATTATTTAAGAAGTATTTTTATCCTTGAATAAAAAAAATTGATAATTTAATCCATATTATTAAGAGATTAATCAAAATTTTGTGGCCAGTGTATTTATATGGCTTTTTATGGCTTCATATCATTCTCATCAATAGTCAATTTACGATGATAAGTATTTAGGCTACATTTGAAAATGCTCTATCTCTAGATAAATATTAAAAAAATGACCTTGTATCTCGTGAACTATTGACATTTTTAAGGATATAAGCTCACCCCGATGTTATACTCCTTAAGAGCTTTCATTTAAGTACCGACATCAATTTTTCATATATTTATATATATTATATATATGTGTATATATATAATATATATCAAAATTCATGTGGGTACTCAAATGAAAGCTCTTGATGAGTGTAACATCGGGATGAGCTTATATTTTTAAGAATGTCAATAGTTGAGAAAGTACAGTGCAATTTAACAGATATCTTGTGAATTATTGATATTTTTGAAGATATAAGCTAATCCCGACATTACACTCATTGAGACCTTTCATTTAAGTACCCAAATCAATTTTTCATATATTTTATATATATTATATATGTGTATATATAAAAAATATATCAAAATGCATGTGGGTACTCAAATGAAAGCTCTTGATGAGTATAACATTCAGATGAGCTTATATCTTTAAAAACGTCAATATTTAATTAAAAGTAGAGTGCAATTTAACAAAAATCATTATTTAATAAAGCAAAATTTTATTTATTTATAGTTCACAAGTCACAGCAGTTACACAGTGACTGCAATGTTTCTAGTTATTTATAATTCTCTTCTGACTAAAAAATATTTTTTTTAATTATAAATTAACTTAAAAATTTTCCAATCGCTAAAATAAGCCAAACTAGTCTTAGTAATTTATTTTTAACTGATCAAGAATTTCAAGTTTTAAGAAAAAATAGTAAATCTCATTATCCTTCGTCTACCCTATTAACTAATTAATCAACCAATTTGACAGAACCTCCGGATTTCCCTCGAAATATCCACGTCCTAGAAAAGGGAAGTCGCCATATTAAATTAGGGTGGACTAGCAGTCAGGATGGGAATAGTCCAATTACTCAGTACATTATTGAATACAAAACAGATTCAGGTAATGAATTTATATATAAATATATATCAACAAAAAGTGATAAATAAAATAATACACTAATTTGTTCCCACTATTTTATATTTGTTTATTTTTTCTCACAGAAATTTGGCACGACCACACGTTCCACGCGACAGTTTCTGGAACGCAAACATACGGGCATGTGAATGGTTTGCGTCCTGCTACTAGCTATCAGTTTCGGGTATTTGCTGAGAACGAATTGGGTCGTAGTCAAGCGAGCGATGTAGGTATATAAACCTAGACCCCATAAATTTGTTTTTAAGCCTCTCCCGAACAACCTATATACTACATTCTATATTCTATACGCTGTATAGCACTAACAACTTTATTGATTCTTATCTATGTGTAATAGTTTCGAACAAATAAAAGCCGTACTTAACTTTTAAAATAAAAAATAATATCTTTCATATTAGAGTTCTCTATTTACGGCTTTAATGTCGGTCATTTGTTCGCACTTACCTTATTTGTTTCTATTCCCACTAATCATTCTACTCCTCTACGTTTCAAAGGAAATTTTACCACGAATTTAAATACATTTGGCTAACCTGTTAATTGAACTGTTCTATTCAGATCCTTGAAGTAACAACAGACGGTGAGAAGCCTGGAGGACCTCCTCGGAATCTCAAAGTCGAACCAATTAGTTCGACAGACTTTAAAGTCAGTTGGGATCCGCCCGATCAAGACTTATGGAACGGAGAAATTCTCGGGTACCACGTCGGCTTCAAGGAACACAGGTCTTTGTTTAAATAATTGTTGCTTCATTGTTCATTGTATTGTATTTACTTCGGGTCATTATAAGTCTTCGATTGAATTCATCAGTTGCTAACACAATTTAACTTTATCAATTATATTTGTTTTGCAATATTTTGAGGACGGGTCACTGATGTTGTTAAAGGGCTACGTTGTTAATTGTTTAAATTCATGGAATAGTTTTCTTTGAGTTAAATTTATTGAAGTGATTTATTGATATTTAACAATTGTTAGTTTTTTTGTATTTTTCTTTGAAGTGTATAAAATTCAATTTTTGGGACAAATTTATTTACATCAATTTATTACAATATATTGACTCATAAATACAACAATTTATTGACTCATAATTGGCACCAAACTTTAATATAACATTCCCTCTAAGTATCTTAATAGTTATTTTTAATTGCTACTAATTTAACTACTAACTTCAGAATATTTCTCGACAAATCATTTTCTTTTGGCAGCGTAGAAATTTACTGATTATTTTTTTTATTTTGAGAACTTTTAATCTGCGGAAATCGTAAAAACTTTGGAAAATATCCGATTTTGGCATAAAATCGTGCGATCCAAGAAAAATTGGCTTCAAATTTCTATGTTACGCATTAAATTCTTTAGAATACATTTCAACAGTTTTTTTTGTCGCAGCGCAAAAATTTACTGATGAATATTGTCAATTAAGCACTTTAAATTCGAGAAAATCGTAAAATCCGTCGAAAATATCCGATTTGTGGTATAAAATCGTGCGATTCCAGAAAGATTCGCTATAAATTTCTACGTTACGTACCAAAACTTTCAGAATACGTCTCAACAAAGCATTTTCTTCGGGCAGCGTAAAAATTCACTGATAATTTTTTTTACTCAAGCAGAAGCTTAAAAAAAAATAATTAGAAAATTTTCCAGTAAAAAAAAATTAAATTATATCATACAATATTACCCGGTATAATATCTCTTCATTTAATAGGTGGAAGTAGAAATTACTCAAAAGTTAAATCCCGAGTATCCTCATTCCGACTATTATAAACTGGCACAAACATCCATTAACTTGATAGAACAAAAAGATTTTTAAATTATTAGGTGCTTTAAACTTTACCCAACTCGTAAACTTTAACATTTATATATTAAACCCTCTATTATAATTATAACTATACCTTATTAAGGAATAATAATAATAATAATAGTAATTGTTATTAACTATTTTATTAATTAACAAAAAAAAATTTCTAAAGTAGGTTATCCGCTGAACAGTACACTTACAAAACTGTCGAAGGACGGCCGATATCAGCGAGCGCAACTTTGGGACTTGCTCGAACTGCCATTCCCGGTCGCCAATGTCAATTGACGAATTTGCGAAAATTCACGCGCTATAGCGTGATTGTCCAAGCATACAACGCGTTAGGCCCGGGACCAATGACGTCTGAAGTGGTTGCGACAACCCTCGAAGACGGTAATTTATTATTTTAATTGTAAATTTATTTATTTAGAAAAAATATTTCTTCTTTCTAAAAAAATTATTGATAAATTTTTATTTAAATTTGAATTATCAGTGCCAAGTAGTCCGCCTCAAGATATTCGGTGTACCGCACTATCTGCTCAATCTCTCCAAGTATCTTGGGAAGCACCACCGGATACAAGCTTGAACGGAGTCCTCCGCGGTTTCAAAGTTAACTGGGAGAGCATGGACGCGCTTACTGAGACGACCAAATACGACACCAAAATAACCTCTGCATTGACGATTGTGTTGAACAATTTGGAAAAATATACGAACTACTCAATCCAAGTCGCAGCGATGACCCGACCGGGTGACGGAATACCCTCAGCTCCAATTTACTGTAAAACGAAGGAAGATTTACCGGAAGTACCTGCTGGAATTAAAGCTGTCGCTAATTCGAATGAATCGATAATAGTTTCGTGGTTGCCGCCGCTGAGAGCTAATGGTGTTATCACTACGTACTATGTTTATATTAAGAGTGAAGACACTGATGGAAAGTGGTATAAACACATCTCTAAGGCTCACAAGACTAGTTACAAAGCTGAAAATCTACAGAAAAGAACGCAGTACTCGTTTCATGTTGCTGCTGTTACTTCTGTTGGTGAAGGTCCTAAAACTTCGTCTGTTACTGCATCTCCTTCTAGTCACGGTAATTTTATTATTTATTTTTTTTTTTTAATTACTTGGCAATTCACTTGGCAGTCTCATGCTTCTCCGTATGGTTCAATCGTCCCCAGGACTGCTGGTTCAATTGACCCCATATAATTTTATAACAATTAATAGTAAATAATAAATAAATAAACTATTATAACACTATAAACAAAGTTGAGGATTATAAAGTATAAGTATATACAACGACTACAATTCAAACTTTGTCAATTAATTCAAAAATTGAAATATTATTAAACAATTTGTCACCAGCCGAAAAAAAAGTTTACATGTCTAAAAATAAAAAATCTCAATTTTTCAAAATTTGTTAATCGCAATGATTTCAAATTTTGATCATATCCGAGTTTAACATATTCAATTATAGAAAAAATTTGATCTTAATATTTATTTTTATTTAAATTTAATTAATTAATCATTCATTTTTAGTCCGAAATAAATTAAAAAAAAAAAAAATAGAAAACGCGCGATTCGGCCCAACCTGACAAAGATAGGTAAATTTTTGGGATAGATAATTAAAAAATATAATTTGTAGTATGTGAAAGTTATTTGACGATAAAAGTCAAAAATTAATTTAATTTAATTTTTCGAACAACGAAATAAATTGAAAAAATATCAAAATTCGACAAACAATAAATAATATTAAAGATAAATATGTGACATAAATTTAACAGATTTGAGGTATCTTTCATGGCTTAGAAATTATTCATAGAAAAAGACCGGAAATAAATTTATTGAAAAATTATTTCAAATTTTTAAAATCACGGAATTAATTTAAAAAATATGAAAATTCGAAATTTTTTAAGAACCGTCTACAATAGCTAGTTTTCTAATAAAATCTAATTACTTCAAGAATAAGAGAAAGAAACAATTCCATTGGAGTAAATGGGTCACGTAAATTGTTAATGAAAAGACTTATTAGATTGAAATTATTTTTTTTTAATTAGAAACTAATATCTAGCAGGTTGTTTGTCTAAAAATTGAAATTTAAAGTAAAAGATTAAATACCACATAAATTGTTAATTATTAAAAAAAATATAAAAAAATAAATAAAATCATAAAATTATAAAATTGACCAGATTTTAAAATTAATAAAAAAAATTGTCTGCTGTAGTTAAAATATGTATGTTTAGGTATAAATTTGATAATAATAATTATTATTATAATATTAGGTAATTAAATAAATATTTGATGAGTCAAATGATACATGTCCTCATTTATTTTAAATTCTATCTGGTAATTGATGGCTTTAAATATAATTATTGAAATAACATTCAGTACAAAAATATTTATTCAGTCTAGAGTATTTACAAACTTGAACTGATACTTTAATGTACTTCCAATATTTATTAATAGAGAGAGAAAACATAGAACGTTAAAAGTTTAATTGAAAACATAGAAAAATTTGTTTATTATTTCGTTTCTCATTCGAAACATTAATTTACAATCGCTGTTAATTAAATTGTATAATATCGACACCGTTTGATATTTTTTAATATAAATTACCGTAATTGAAAAATGATTGGTTGAAATATTTAGTGAAATGAATATAACCGGAATGAATTCGTTCATTAATTATAATACAATTTCACAAAGTTTTAAATATTCTGAAGTACTCTTTCACAACGTGAAATGTAATTAAATAATATTTTATTTGAATAGTACCTGCGGCAATTTATTCATTCGGAATGAGTCCAATTGTTCCATGGAAACAAGACGTAACTTTGCCTTGCCAGAGTGTGGGAAAACCGTCACTTTTATGGAAGCAATGGGGCCAAGTAGTTAAAGCGTCCGGCAGAATAACTATTCGTACTGATGGCTCGCTACATATTGCTGATCTTCATCGTGAGGACAGTGGTAATTACACTTGTCACGTAGAAAATCAACACGGCTCTGATCAAATTACCCATAAATTAATTGTCCAAGGTAACGTATTTTATATTTTTTATTTTTACTTCTTTTATTTAAAAACTTAAAATTTTATGATAAATAATAAATAATCAAAACAATGATGTGATTTAGAAAGCCGTTTTTTATTTAATATTATTATTTATTTTTATATTATTAAAAAATTAGTCAGGAATATAAGTTGTAGGATTAGACTCTAAGACTCTTGGGACAAAGCTGCTTAGTTGTTCTAATTATTTATTCACAGTTAGACAGTTAATGTTCAATAAATAATTGAATACTTGACGTCTTGCATGAAAATTGAAAATAAATTTTTAATAACGGCTGACGTCTTGAATAGACAATTTTCGATTATGCAATTTCCTCTTGAAGGAAATTTATATAAAAACCATATGGTAAAATATAAAAAATATTTTTGAAATAATTGAATAACATAAAAGTATAAAAAATTAATTTTTTGAAGCTTTTTGTATGAATTTTATATATTTTAACTATGATTGAAATACACTAAATATATATATAAGAAACATTTGTATGAAAATATAAAAAAAAATTATTTCAAGCTCAAAAAAAATAATTATAAAAGTATATTAAAAATATTATCGATATTGTTAGGAGAATGAGAAAAATTTTGTCTCCAGGATAATTTTTTTTCTCACTGATATAAAAAAAAAAAAATAGAAAACGCGCGATTCGGCCCAACCTGACAAAGATAGGTAAATTTTTGGGATAGATAATTAAAAAATATAATTTGTAGTATGTGAAAGTTATTTGACGATAAAAGTCAAAAATTAATTTAATTTAATTTTTCGAACAACGAAATAAATTGAAAAAATATCAAAATTCGACAAACAATAAATAATATTAAAGATAAATATGTGACATAAATTTAACAGATTTGAGGTATCTTTCATGGCTTAGAAATTATTCATAGAAAAAGACCGGAAATAAATTTATTGAAAAATTATTTCAAATTTTTAAAATCACGGAATTAATTTAAAAAATATGAAAATTCGAAATTTTTTAAGAACCGTCTACAATAGCTAGTTTTCTAATAAAATCTAATTACTTCAAGAATAAGAGAAAGAAACAATTCCATTGGAGTAAATGGGTCACGTAAATTGTTAATGAAAAGACTTATTAGATTGAAATTATTTTTTTTTAATTAGAAACTAATATCTAGCAGGTTGTTTGTCTAAAAATTGAAATTTAAAGTAAAAGATTAAATACCACATAAATTGTTAATTATTAAAAAAAATATAAAAAAATAAATAAAATCATAAAATTATAAAATTGACCAGATTTTAAAATTAATAAAAAAAATTGTCTGCTGTAGTTAAAATATGTATGTTTAGGTATAAATTTGATAATAATAATTATTATTATAATATTAGGTAATTAAATAAATATTTGATGAGTCAAATGATACATGTCCTCATTTATTTTAAATTCTATCTGGTAATTGATGGCTTTAAATATAATTATTGAAATAACATTCAGTACAAAAATATTTATTCAGTCTAGAGTATTTACAAACTTGAACTGATACTTTAATGTACTTCCAATATTTATTAATAGAGAGAGAAAACATAGAACGTTAAAAGTTTAATTGAAAACATAGAAAAATTTGTTTATTATTTCGTTTCTCATTCGAAACATTAATTTACAATCGCTGTTAATTAAATTGTATAATATCGACACCGTTTGATATTTTTTAATATAAATTACCGTAATTGAAAAATGATTGGTTGAAATATTTAGTGAAATGAATATAACCGGAATGAATTCGTTCATTAATTATAATACAATTTCACAAAGTTTTAAATATTCTGAAGTACTCTTTCACAACGTGAAATGTAATTAAATAATATTTTATTTGAATAGTACCTGCGGCAATTTATTCATTCGGAATGAGTCCAATTGTTCCATGGAAACAAGACGTAACTTTGCCTTGCCAGAGTGTGGGAAAACCGTCACTTTTATGGAAGCAATGGGGCCAAGTAGTTAAAGCGTCCGGCAGAATAACTATTCGTACTGATGGCTCGCTACATATTGCTGATCTTCATCGTGAGGACAGTGGTAATTACACTTGTCACGTAGAAAATCAACACGGCTCTGATCAAATTACCCATAAATTAATTGTCCAAGGTAACGTATTTTATATTTTTTATTTTTACTTCTTTTATTTAAAAACTTAAAATTTTATGATAAATAATAAATAATCAAAACAATGATGTGATTTAGAAAGCCGTTTTTTATTTAATATTATTATTTATTTTTATATTATTAAAAAATTAGTCAGGAATATAAGTTGTAGGATTAGACTCTAAGACTCTTGGGACAAAGCTGCTTAGTTGTTCTAATTATTTATTCACAGTTAGACAGTTAATGTTCAATAAATAATTGAATACTTGACGTCTTGCATGAAAATTGAAAATAAATTTTTAATAACGGCTGACGTCTTGAATAGACAATTTTCGATTATGCAATTTCCTCTTGAAGGAAATTTATATAAAAACCATATGGTAAAATATAAAAAATATTTTTGAAATAATTGAATAACATAAAAGTATAAAAAATTAATTTTTTGAAGCTTTTTGTATGAATTTTATATATTTTAACTATGATTGAAATACACTAAATATATATATAAGAAACATTTGTATGAAAATATAAAAAAAAATTATTTCAAGCTCAAAAAAAATAATTATAAAAGTATATTAAAAATATTATCGATATTGTTAGGAGAATGAGAAAAATTTTGTCTCCAGGATAATTTTTTTTCTCACTGATAATCAATTTATTTTGATAAGTAATTAGACTGCATTCGAAAATGCTCTATCTCTAGATACATGATAAAGAAATAACCTTGTATCTTGTGAACTATTGAAATTTTTAAGGAGATAAGCTCACCCCGACATTACACTCATCGAGACCTTTCATTTGAGTACCCACATCAATTTTTCATATATTTATATATATTATATATATATGTATATATAAAAAATATATCAAAATGCATGTGGGTACTCAAATGAAAGCTCTTGATGAGTGAAACATCGGGATGAACTTATTTCTTTGAAAACGTCAATATTTCAAAAAGTATAGTGCAATTTAACAAAATTTATTTTTTATATTTTAGTATAATATATTTTCGATAGTGATTTATTGTTAAATTATTCATCGGAAATTAATTAAAAAAAGAGATATTTTTTTCTTCGGTGTGTGAAAAAAAGTAATAACACTTAAATTAGTTGATAAAAAAAGTAAAATTTTTTGGCAAGCAAAAAATGATCTATTCCAAGTAGAAGCTCATTAAAAATATTAATGAAAATCTCTGTCATATTATTTATTCAAAGCATTAATTATAATTCTAACTTAGATTCTAACAAGGTAATTTTGTCGAGAAAATGTAATTATAAAATCTAAATCCAGTGCCACCGTCAGCACCGCTGCTTCTCGCAACGAGTACAACGAGTAATTCAATAAGTGTCCAATGGAAACCGGGTGACGACGGAGGTGCACTTACACGCGGCTACATACTTCATTACAAACGCAAATTCGGGGATTGGGAAGAGGTCAAAGTGTCACACAAAATAAATGGTTACTTATTGTCGCAACTCTGGTGCGGTACCGAGTACCAAATTTACCTCACTGCCTACAATAGAATAGGAATGGGTTCGCCGAGTGAATTCGTAAAAGCAACAACAAAAGGCTCCAAGCCAGCTAATTCTCCTGGAAGTATCGACAAATTTATCACTGTCAATGTGTCCTGGATTGTTCTGCATCTGAGCATGTGGAACGACGGCGGCTGCCCTATCACGTGGTTCGAACTCGAGTACCGGAAGGACAATGAAGAATTGTGGACACTTGTATCCAACAATATTGAAGTAAATCATTTTATTTTACTATTTTATTCAACAATTAATGGAGGATATTTTATCAATAATTATTTAAAGGTTCAAAAATCTTATACGCTCAGCGAGCTTCATCCAGGAACAACTTACGACATCCGCGTAAGAGCTCACAATAACGCTGGATCTTCAGTGGCTGAATACAAAATAACGACACTTCAGCCTCATATCACTACAACACTGCCTACTGTGGAGATAGATCAATTTATTCCACAACAATCTTCCGTATTAGCTGATTTAAAGCTAATAGTACCGTTAGTTTTATGTTCCTTTGCTATTATTGCCACTGCTGGTGCTGTATTTTACTGTTTTCGAAAACGTAAGCTGTATTGTCTATTACAAAATATTTTCATTTTTTAGATTTAAATTCACTAAAATTTCAGATAAAGTTCAAGAAAAAGCTAAATTAAAATTTAATTTTAGTTTTGAAAAATTCAAATTTTTCCTAAAAATTTTTATTTATTTGTTCTAAAAATTATATTTTAAAAAGTAGAAAAAATTAGATTCAAAAAATTAAGTTGAAAATGAAAATTGGTTCAATTATTTTGACTTGAAAATTTTTTGACTAGTAATTTTTACCAAAATTTTAAATTTCATACTAGTCAATTCCTCTTTAATAAAAAATGGTCAACAATGAAAAATTTTACTGGAAAAAAATTGAAAGTTGAAATTTTTTATTTGAATAATAAATAAATGTAAGGTAATTATTTATAAGTCGGGTTAACCCATGGTAAATATTTTTTTTTTTTTGATCAAATTGATCAATTTTTTTTTTTTAATTGTTCGATTTTTTATATACAATTAAATAAAAAATATATCAAAAAGATAAACTAGAAACTTTATCCAAAAACATGAGAGCCAAAATTTTTTCGAACTTTTAAAGGCAAAAAAACTATCGAAATTTTCATTTATTTCTTTTTCGGTATTTTTTATCATAAATGCGCCGTAAAAATAAGCAAAATCAAAAAAAGTTTGGAAAATCCAAAAGTGCACGCCTCATAATCCCATTTTTCGTAATAAAATTGATTAAAATAAAATAAAAAATATCTTTAAATCAGTTATCGTGACCACGCCAGTTTTCATAGATACATTTGACAGCCGGACGTCTACGAAATAATTTTTTTATTAATTTAAAAAATAAAATGTCTTTCAAAAATGCCACAAGTGTTGAAACTAGTATTTTTTCAATGACATTTATGTATAAATAGTGACAATTTCAGTTCCAGAAATTTATTCATCAAAAATCGCTTGATTTTTGCAAAGCGAGTATAGAGCACAACCTCATCCACTTCGCTTATGAGGCGTGCAAAAAAAATTTGAAAATGTTAATTTTTCACCTAGTTATAGCCCAAAATAGGGTTGACTCCACTTGCAAATAATTACCAAATAAAATTATAAAAACAACAAATAAATTTCATATTAAAATAATAATAATTTAATATTGATTAATGATAAACAAGGACCATCGGTCTTTGGATTTATAGAATTAATTTAATTTTAAATTAGGTCCTTTGTTAGGCGACATTGGCAGCCTTCACGATGCTCAAACAGCTGCCGCGTTGGACAATAAACAAAATATGGAGCAACGAGAGCAATATTACGCGACTGTACGAAAACCATTGAGATCACCGATCCACGAGATGGGAACTCTTGAGCGTATTCCTGGTGAGCGTTGACGTCTAGCTAATTGGCCATCATCAATTTCATTTCCACTCTTCTAGTTATATATTATTTTTATTATCTTTATTGTTTTTATTGTTATTATTATTCGTTTTATTTGCTACCATTCAGTGTATGTATTTCGATCTAAATATATACACTAGAATTAAGCCCTCTTAAGCTCACATTGCTTCGCAGTAGCTTGTAATTCCGCGAACACAATTGTTGACTGGTTATAGAATACTCGGAAGATATCTACCCGTACGCGACATTCCAATTGAAGGAAAGTGTACCAGCTGGTGGAGATAGTCGTTGTGATTCAGCAGCTCCACTTCAAACTTTTGTTTATCACGATCCGCGGCTTTCTACTGCCGACACTCTACAATTACGCGAGGTAAAATTTTTTTTATTATTGTCACCATTACAAATTACTATTTCAACTATTTACTATTAATTATAATTAATATAATTATATTAATAATTTATTTTTAAATCTTCAATTTAATGTGCTGATCAATTTTTATCCCGTAGTGGAGTTTTCCCATTCCTTGCATTTGTTTTACGATAAACATCCATTAGCATCCAATATCATCGCACTTTTTACCGTACGGATATTTTTTTTTGCAATGGTTTCCTTCGGAACACTCATTTAGAAGTGGTCGTTGTAAGTGTCATCGTAGCAACGCTGAAAATTTTATCAATTCAATTCAAAATTATCAATCATCACTTGTTTTTAAATTAATTTTATGATCATTGATCATTGATATAAAATTTTTAGCGTTAATAAAAATTTAATTGTCATCACTTGGAATTATTATGTTTAGAAATGCATGAGATGAAATTAAAGTAATGTCACAATATTTTATAATGTCTTGCGAACACAGTAAAAAATTTTTTTCAATTAAAAATTTTTTGTACTTAAATTTAATGATCGATTTTTGACTAGTTGAACTTTGAAAAAAATTTTAACTTATACAAAACAGAATAATATTTTTTTATTTAAGTTTCTCGATCTTTAGTTTTTTTTTTATTTCTTTAAATAAACTTATTGTATAAAAGACGAAATTAATTTTTAATCATAGAAATTGATAAATAGTTAATAAATTAAAATAAATCAAAAATTTTCATTTTAGAATTTTAATTTCTTTTAAATTTATTTCAACCTTATAGGTTGAAAATCGTTTTCAAAAGTTACAAAAAAAAATTATAGCGTGATATTTTCTGAATTAACCGACTGACTTTGATGGATCTTCTGGCAATCAAAGTAACTATTGAGGACTGAAGTTTGATTAAAGATAAAAATCTCTTACTTAAAAGATAAAATTTTCTGCTTAGAAATATTTTTTACTCTTACAGAAAAACTTTTATTACTACACAGAAAAAAAAAATTTATTTGAACTAAGGAAATGGTAATCAAGATTGAAATTGTTTTTTGAGCAATTTCAAAAATTTTTTCTCTCTGTGTAAAATTCAAACGAAACTGTCAATTTGGATAGGCGCTAAAATTACTAAAGAAAAAAAAATTTTTTACTGTGTTAAAAATAGATTAATATCAAAACGCAAGCTACGGACTCTGGTAGAAATCGTCATTAGATTTTAAGTAAAAATGACCATCATCTAGCATTGCATAGATGTAATTCAATAATTATTAATCATTCATGTCTTCATTAATTATTACTATTATAATTACACAAATGAAATAGATTATTTATGTGAAAAATTGATTAGTTGTTATTAAAATTTTTGTGAGTGATCTAGTTGCGTCGCCATTAGAATTTGTGAATCATTAATCATTAATTGTAATAAAACTAAACACGACTGCTGGTCCCTCCTTGCTTCGTTTCGCAGTCAAGCCCGCATTTTATAACCGTTTGTTAATTAGTATTACACTGAAAATATTTATTGACAGACAAAGACAAAGTGATGCGAATGAATGGATTGACGAAAAAATAAAAAAAAAAGTCCAAATAAAAACAACGATACGGTGTGTTAGAACCGTTCCGTAGATAAAAATTTAATGAAAAATGAAAAACAAAAAATGAAAAGCAAAAGAAGAAAATGATGAAAATTAAATGATGAAAATTCCGTCTGATTGCAGTCGGATTGCAACCGGTACACTAAGGTGCGCGGAGGCCGTTCGTCCTCTGCGCCGTTGCATAAAACGCACAAGGTCAATCAGGGCAAGTCCGAGTCGGAGGAATACGACACCCTGGGCTCGGACAGCGACACTGAAGTCGGGACCAGCAGCCGAACTGAGTCTTCCAATCACCTCGTCGATTCGCACCACTCGGCTTTTGCAACCGACGCGCGTGTTCACAGTACGATATGCCTCCTATTATTTTTTTTTTTTTTTTTTTTTTTTTTTTTTACAAATAATTTATTCAATTTACTTTTAGCTAGTCTTAAATTTAAGTACTTTTGCTTCAATCTTTTGTGTGCTTTTCTCACACACAGCACAATGCGTCATTGCATTTTTTCTTATTAATGTAATATTTAAATTTATGTACTTGAGCTTTTATTCATTAATTAGTGCTTAAAAATAATAATTGCAATTATTTTAATATTTTTTGCGTTTATATTTTTAGACTTCTTGTACCATGGACCAGAATCTAGCACGTCTACGGAACCCTCACCGATTTTTGAGAGAAAATCGTTTCCTGGAAGGGGACGACCCAAGTAAGTTTTTTTTCATCTGTTTAAAATTTAGATTTTATTTATAATCAATTAAAAATTCCTCAATTTTGATAACTAATTTTAAATTTATTAGTTACATTTTTTTTTTCGTTATTAACATAAATTAAGTTGTCTGGTAGGTAATTAATTAATAACTAAAGAATATTACTTATTGTTCGGTGTAAGCAGAATATTTAGTACACCTCTAAAATTAATCCTATATAAAGTAAATTTTCTTGTTGATGCAGAGTTAAAAAACGGTTTACTAAAGGTTCGTCTATAAGCTTTATTTCAACCTTTTGTAAAACCAAGAGCGCTTAATTGAAAACAGTCTTTTGGCTTGATTTTCTTTACATTTAGTTTAATGAAATAAATCTTCAAATTAATTGAGTAATTAAATTCATAATGTAATTGAATAAGTATTTTTAATTTTTGAATGTAAATTGAACAGTTTCAAGAATTTCCTGGCAAGTTTTGATTTTTTTTTTCGATTATCCATTAAAAAAAAATTAAATTTCGGAAAAAGTCACTTATTTTTAGGTTTTTTGCTCATAACTTCTTTAAAAATTGTCGAATTAATTTTATTTTTCAAAATTTTTGTTTTGGAATGTACTTTTGACAAAAATTGCCAAAAAATTGTTTACATGTACAATTTTTTAATTTTTAAAAATTAAATTATTTTTTCTAAAGTCATACTACTTTTTATTTAACAAATTTTGAGCTTAATCTTGTCGTGGGATTTTCATTATAAATATTTTTTTTTTTTTTTCAATTTTTAAAAATTTGAAAAAAAATTTTTTTTTTCCATCACATAGACTTTTTATTCTATTATATTAAATTCAAAGTTATTATGAATTTTTTCTAATACTTTCATCCTCAATAAGTGCTTAGAATTAACAATTGATTTAATTTTTTAAAAATGTATAACCCACAACTCTTAAAAATTTTTATTTTAATTTTTTTAAAATTTCTGTAAAATATAAGAATCAAACAAATAAACTTTTGACAAAAATTTCGCTAATTTTATTTTTCTTTTGTATAAATTAAGCTTCATTGAAGTTTAAAGATGTACCATAAAAAAAAGCACTAAAAGCATATTTTTACACTCAAGTTTTTCTTGAAAAAAAAAATATAATTATTTTGTCTCAGGATGTTACAGTTGGCGCGTTATACCGGCGAGGAGACCCGTACAAGTTTCGGGACAATCCCCAGGCCTGGCAATCCCAAGCACCAGCCGGGTAATAGGACCCGGGAGCAGGAGCGTGGTGATGCAGGATCAGGAACCCTGTTCATCGCCAAACTGGACCCACCCTCGGGGTTCTCCGACGCGCTCGAGCTAAGTGAAGCCGAGTGCGACCTCGATCGTGGTCACGGTGGCCAACGAAATCGACGAGACTTCGTTATTGCGGTGTAAATAATTGTGCAAATGCTATTTCATATTTATTATTATTATTAATATAAATAAAAATATATTGAAGCTGATTGATGGGATAAAATAAAGAGAAAGTAAAGGAAGAAATAATAAATTGGATTATACGAATTGAATGAATAAACATTAAAAGAATATCAACTTCTCTTATAAATGGTTTATCTGTCCCTCCGTTACATGACTTTGATAATTATTATGTAATTTATGTCCTGATCACATAAAATGTTAAATAAAAAAAAAAAAATTGTTTACTCACACGCTCACGTTTTAAACTAACGAATTGACTTAAACGAAAACTAAATGTTAATCTCATTAGTTGATAAAAAAAAAAAAAAATTAAAAAAAATTACCGAAGAACGAAATTTATGTAATGTTG
The DNA here is from genome assembly GCA_000956155.1 of Cotesia vestalis. Lineage (NCBI taxonomy): Eukaryota > Metazoa > Arthropoda > Insecta > Hymenoptera > Braconidae > Cotesia > Cotesia vestalis. The sequence continues at coordinate 32,570 of JZSA01000428.1, read as the reverse complement.
ATAAAATCTAAAAGTGAAGTTATTGAAAAACGATAGGCGATTTTCGTTTTGAGTTACACGGCACTAACTTTTAATCGTAAGTTTAAAACGATAAATTTTTCATGTCTTGGATTGGTATACTGATTTAATTATAAAAATGTTTTTTAAATAAATAAAAAAAAAAATAAAGTTTTTCCTGTTGATATCGTATATATTATATATATACTTTATTATTATATATATAAAAAAAATTATTTACCATGGAGAAAAAAAGAAATTAACACTTTTGTGTTTTAGGTGAAATGTAGGTTATTTATATTCTATTTACTTTGTAAAATATACAATATTGATTGAAAAAAAACTTTTTGTTATTTCTTATTTCCTTGTCCTTTATGTTTAATCTTAAATATAATTATTACTAGCAGCCTTGCTATCGGTGAGAATGATATGAAACCTTGAAAAAGCACAAATTCAAGTCGAGACCTTTGCAATGACACTAAATAATAATATAGATAATAATAAATAATGAGAATTTTTCACGATAATTGTGTAATACATTTAGTTAACTATTGATTGAAATTTGAAAGAATAGTAACTATTCAAAATCAATTATTGGTGACCTATAAATGTAGAAAATAAATCCAAAGATAACTGCATGAATATTAATACAATCATACTACTACTGCGACAAAATGGCAGCTTGCTAACTTTAATTGACGTCACAAATTAATTTACAATATCTAGATCTATTCCGTTGTACATATTAATAAGTCAGGATTTATATTTATAGTTACGATCTATTTTAAAACTATTTACTGTGATTATCTTCAATTGGGCTCAATTTGTTGTTAAACTTGACCACTTATCCTATATAGCGCCTGCAATCATACTTATCTCAATTATTTATCGAGTATTATATAATAAGTCATAAAAATAACTACAATAATAATAAAATAAAGTTTTTTTAACTTTTAAATCGATGTAAAAATCTTTGTATCTTTTCTAGATTTTTTTTTATTTAAACGAAAATTTTCTTAAAAAAAACCAAAAATTGATTTCAATTTTTTTAGAACAAAAATTATTTCTAAAAAATTGCACTGATAGTTTTTAAAGTTTTTTAAAAATGAATTTTTTTTTTATTTTTTTAATGAAAAAAAAAATTCTAAAAATTTTTAAATGTCGGCTAACTTAATTTTCATAAAAAATTAAACTTTTTTTACAATAAAAAATTATTTTCTCAAAAACAAGTTCATATATTTTATTGTTTAAAAATTACAAGCAAAAAAAAATCTTTTTACATAACCCGCAGAAGATAAAATCTTGGAATATCAGCTCGCACTAAACTCACCCCCGAATTTCTCGGCTTCTCGATTTCATCCCTTATCATCCTTCCAGGGTTGACTCACAGATGTCTCTGCAGGAATTTACTGATTTATTTACTCTTAAACATAGTAATTTTTATCTCTTTACAGCTTATAGCGATTTTATTGTGTATAAAATATATAAAGGATTGATAAGCATGCGCAAAATTAGTACCCCCATCAGATACTATTGTATACTATGAGCGGTGGTGTCTACGGTGGTGGTGAGTAATCGTTATATTCAAACATTTGTCTACATAAATAATAGTCTGACAAATATATCCATTATTGCACATGCCCGTGAATAGACGAGGTCGGCGCCATTATATTTGATGTTGGACATCAAAGTCTTCGCGTCGGATATGGCGGAGAGGATTGTCCAAAAGCCGAAATCCCGACCAGCCTCGGGGTGTGGGAGGACGCCCTTGATAATGCTGATCAAACCAATCCACAATCTTCCAAAAAACATTATAACATTGATGTTACGGCTATTCAAGTTCGGCGAAAAGGTGTGCCTCAGTTCATTATTTTTATATAAGCTGCCTCTTTTTATAATTCAATTTTAAAACAACTATTACTCTTAAAAGTATCATTTATTTTATTAAAATTTCATTTTATTTATTTCATTTTTATTTAATAACCAGAAAATATTACAGAATATCAATTTTCATCTGAAATAATTTTTTGGATCAGTCTATTTTGATTTGATACGATAGAATTTCAAATGATACTATAAACACCACCCCAGGCAATGATTCTATAGTAATTTTTATAAAAGATTAAAAAAATATGAAAATTTGTAATCTTTATCTTCTAATGTGACATTTAATTTGATAAAATTATCCCTTGTTGCAATCTAATTAGACTATTGAAAATTTTTTATAAGAAAAGAAGAGTTTAAAACGCGTTAAAATAATTTTAAAGTACTTTTAAATTCTTAAAATTTATTTTTTTTACAATATCAGTATTTTTTTTCAGCTGATTTATTTCGTTCATTTTTAAAATTTGCACACATTTAAGTAGAAAAATTCCTGAACTGGAAATTTTTTTTTATCAAGAATTTATCGCTTCAATTAAGACAATGGATTCCCGAGTTGAAATTTAAATCGTAGAAATCGTACAAATTTTTTTTCAGTTCTGTTGGGGAGATTTTACATTTCTTAGCTTAAATTTACCATTTCTTTAGACAGAAATTCTTTATCGAGATTTTTTACCCTTGGAATAGTTTCCAAAATTATGTAAAATTTTATGAAATATCATTCATACGATTTCATACCAAAAATGGCCTCATAAATCTGTATATAAAATGATAACTTTTTATACAATTTTATAAAATTTTGTACCACTGGATTTTTACAAAAAAAAAATTAAAAGTTTTTAACTTCCTGTTAAGAAAATTAAAAATGTGTATTACACAAAAAAAGTTACAATCCTTTTCAGAATGAAATAAACTATAAAAAAATTAAAAATTTTTCAGACATGGAGATAGTAAGTATGGTAAAGGACGGCATGATAGAAGATTGGGACATGTTCGAACGTCTAGCTGAGTATACGTACAAACAAAGACTTCATGCACTATCTGAGCACCACCCGATACTAATGTCTGAGTGTCCTTGGAACACACGTCCTAAAAGAGAAAAATTATTAGAGTTAATGTTTGAAAAATTCAACGTCCCCGCAATGTATATTTGCAAAAATGCCGTCCTAGCTGCTTATGCAAACGGAAGATCGACGGCTATGGTCGTCGATAGTGGTGCGACTCACACAAGTGCTGTTCCTGTTCACGACGGCTATGTCATAACTCAAGGTATCGTTAAAAGTCCATTGGGCGGGGATTTTATAACGATGCAATGCAGGCAATTTTTTGAAGAAAAAAATATTGAACTTACTCCAGCTTGTTTGATATCCAGCAAAGGTAAAATTGAACAATTATTTAATTTATAAAAAATATTATTAATTTTAATTATCCGAAAAGATGTAGTACGTGAAAGAGATCCGCCTCGTTGGACGAAAAAGCCAGGCCTCCAGCCAACCTCCTCCTGGCTCAATTATATGGTCCGCGAAGTTCTCCAGGATTTTCAAATGAATTGCCTTCAAGTTGCCGACAATCCTTACGACGAAGACGCAGCTAATGCGTTGCCTATGAAACATTTTGAGTTTCCCACTGGTTATAATGATGATTATGGAGCGATCAGATTGATGATTCCAGAAGCGTTATTTGATCCTAGTAATGTCAAAGGTGTTGGGACCAGTATTCTCGGAGTCGGTCCTCTTGTTACCACAAGTGTTGGGATGTGTGATATGGATATAAGGCCTGTAAGTCTTTATTCTAAAAAACTGCTTATATTACGTACCTAGGTCAGTAAAGTAAGAAATGTCTCAGTTCGCATGTAATTTTTGGCCGAGGCGAAGCTAAGGTCGACAAACATGTGATCTGAGGCTTTCTTATTTACTGGCCAAGGTCAGTGTAGTATTTTTTTGTTCGACGGAGCCAGAAAACGGCAAATTCGCTTAGCGCAGCGGCCCGGAGGACAGAAAAAAATTTTCTGATCTTGCCATTCATAGCTAATTTTTATATATAGCCATATCGGGCTATGTATGATACCAAAAAAAATAATTTTTTATTTTTCTAAAAAATATACGTCAATTAACATTTTTTATTTAAACAAAAATTAATGTAACAGTTAATTAAACTAAAAATCAATTAAGTTGAAAATTAAATATTTGATCAAGGGATCCGGTAGCTTAAATAGTCGTGAAGATCCAGGTTCAACTCCTGGCTTGATTCGGATTCCTTAAATATTTTATTTAATGACTTTTGCTTTTAATAAGTAAGAAAACGATATCAATAAAAATTTGATACTAAAAATTAAAGACAAATAAAATCTTTGAAAGTGTAAAAAAAAAAAAATTTTTATTTTAAAACTTAATCCTTGAAACTTAAATCTCTGCTAAGGAGACAATTTAACGACAATGCGCCATCTGTCGGAAATTTTAAACACTATCTTTGACCAAAAAATTATGTACGGACCTATCGGAGATTTTTTCGAGGATGTAATTTATTTTTGAATATGTTATTTTATTATTAAATATTTTTTCAGAGTTTGTATGGAAGTGTTGTCGTAACTGGTGGTAATTCTTGCCTACAAGGTTTCAGTGATCGATTAAACAGAGATTTGGCCAGCAAAACTCCTCCGGTAAATTTTAAACCTAAATATTAATTTAAAAAAATTTTAAGAAGCATTAGATATTGTAATTTTTAATGAAATAATTAACAGAGTATGAGACTGAAAATAATCAGCGCCAATAGCTTAAGTGAGCGTCGCTTTGGCGCTTGGATCGGCGGCTCAATATTAAGTTCTTTGGGATCGTTTCAACAAATGTGGTTGTCCCGTCACGAATACGAAGAATCTGGTAAAATAATTTTGGATCGATGTACTTAAATTAATAATTTTTGCTACTAATTTTTATTTAATACAAAATATATATCATTAATATTACATTAGATACTAATTCAATTAATCAATGCAATAAACAATCAATGATCAAACGAGGAAACCAAAGTATTAATATAAGAATTTTTATATTTATTAAAATTGTGCCAATTAATTTTCTTTTATAGTTATTGTAATTAATATATGTTAATTAATTTATACAGACACCGTAAAATAGATCTATCGATGATATTTTGTAGAAATTATTTTTTATTTATCTTCGACCGTACAATAATAAATATTTATGCTCTTATTGTAATAAATAAAATAACAAGGTGCTGTAACATTTATTTTTTGTTAACTATTTTTTTATACTGATTGTGATTCTGATTATATTCATAAATAAATGTGTATTAGCAATACTGACGATATTATTTTTTTTCCTTAAAAACTATTGAACTAATTATTAAATTATAAAATTATGAGTTATTAAAATAAATTATTTTTTTTTTTTATAAATATGTAACAACTTGTAAAAATAATTATTGAGGTGTTACATTTTTTAATGGAAGTAGTTATCACTAAATTATTTTCAGCAATATTTTGAGTTATTATTTGCAAGTGGGGTCAACCCCAGTTTGAGCCATAACTAGATGAAGAGTTAACATTTTTTTCTCGATTCTACTTGTTTTTACGGTACATTTATGATAAAAAATGTCCTAAAAGGAAAAAATAAAAATTTTGGCTTTAAAAGTTGGAAAAAAAATTGGCTTTCAACCGTGTAAAAAAAAATTGTCGTTTGTTTATGATCTTAAATGTGACACAAACCAAGACTATTTTAAGACTTTTTTAAGACGCCAAAAAAAAAAAAGTTCCGAGAGCAGATTTTTGAAATTTTGTTCTCGAATTTGTTATGAAAATTAATTTTTAGACGATTTTACGACTCTCTAACCGCGACAATTTTTGAGTACGCTCTTTTTAAGTTGAATTTGAAATTGTTGAAAATTTATTATTGGTCAATTTTTAGACTTTTTTAAGACGCTCCGTTTAAATGTTCCGGGACTCTGTCGCTGTTAGCTCATCTTAAAATAGTCACAAAAAATTTTTTTAAGACTATTTTAAGATTTTTATAACAAATTCATAACAAATTCGAGAACCAAATTTCAAAAATCTGCTCTCGGAATTTTTTTTTTTGACGTCTTAAAAAAGTCTTAAAATAGTCTTGGTTTGTGTCTCGTTTAAGATCTTAAACAAACGACAATTTTAAGACGATTTTTTTTACACGGATATGTTTTTGGATAAAATTTCTATTTTATCTTTTTCTGATGTTGTTAATACATTTTTTTTGAAAAGTGCGATTTAAAAAAAAAAAATTAACATGGCTCAGCATGGGTTGACCGCACTTACAAAAAAATTACTATATTTTGTAAAGTTTATTTGTAAAAATTATTAAGTACACTGACAATAAAATATTATAAAAAAAAATTGCCAAAAATTCGTGACCTCAATAAAATAAAAATTAAATATAAATATCCTATTTTATCTATATAATCTAAAAAAAACGCAGGCTCAGCCCTATGAATTCGCAATTAATTGTCTTTCAATTCTGATTATCAAATTGTAAAAAATTCACATATTTTGATTTGTTTCAACAGTCCAAGTTTCGGAAATTCATCAAATTATTTTCAGTGAACTTCAACAAAAAAATTACTAAATAATTTCGACACTTATGTATAAATTTATCTTATTAAATATTGTGTACAAAAATTACTCTGTAGAATTTATTTTACCTATTATAAAGTTTAACTTAAAACAACCTATGCTAGTCTTCTTAATATTACGTTGGTCGTGGGAGCTTACATATAGCAGTATGAACAGGCAGAGCAAGCGCACCAGCGAGGGCTATTCCAAGAGAATCAGCCATCGATACAATTCCCAATGAATCTTTCAAATCTCTGTCGGGGATCTAAAATAAATTTATTTATTTATAAAGGACCAAAAAAGCGGAATTTTAGTATTTCTTTAATTTTAAAATTAATAATTACCGTTTCTACCATATTATAGAACGTATTGACATACGCTGCACCCCCGAGAAGGCCTTCCCAAAAAGTGATAATCAAAACAATCCAAATATTTGGAATGTAGAAATATATCGCTTCTGTTGTAAATATCACAATATTTATGAGCTGAAACAAATTTTAAACAAAATAGTTAATATTATTTCTTTGAGAATTTGATAAATTTGTCACTTGGGTAATTTATTTGTTTACTTGTAAAAGAGCCATCAGCCAAATTTTTTTGAAAGTAAAGAAACTCGCAGATGACCGTGAAATAAAAACTCCAATTTGATAATCCGCTTGGTACCATCTGTATTGTTCGGCGTGGTTCAACCAAATACCATCGAATTGAATGAGCTCGTGCTGTAAAATGATCGGTTTTTACATTGAAAGAAAAAAAAATTTTTTTTAATTAATTTTGACTTTTTTGTGGCAAAAAATTGAAGTTTTTTGAAATTTTCAATTTCTCCAGCTAAGAAATAAAATTGTTTAAAATTTCCAAAAATTTAATTTTTTATCACAAAAGTGTTCGTATTTTTGAAAATAAATTTTTTCTCTGCTGTGATCTGTTGTGATCAAAATAAATCAAATTTTATTTGAATAAATAATTCTTAGTTGAAAATGAAAATCTTATAATTGATTTAGAAGATCTAAACTTTTTTTTTTTTATAAAAATTAAATAATATTTTTCTCACCAATCCCTGGTTGATGTAATACTCAAACAGATAAACAAGAAACAGTGGAATAAGATAATGCATCAATCCAGGCACCAATGCAATTTTTTCTCTAATTGTTTTTTTGGGCACCTTGATAATCTCATCTTGACTGCTAAGGCCGTATTTAATGACAGTTTTTTCGTTCGGTGGAGTCATAATGACCCAGAAAGCGATAGCTTCTGCAATAGGGACCACTAACATTACCAAAAGTGTAGTCTCTGTGGACATTATTAGTCGGAACCCTACGTAAGATGACGCGCCAGCTACTCCCGCTCCTCCTGTTCCTGATGACCATGCAGCTATACTTGATCTATTGTAATTTAATTGTCAATTAAAATTTATAAGCCCAGAAAAAATTTCTTAGTTTAAGAATTTTTTTATTCAAATCAAGAAGATAAAATTCTTCAAAATTATTTACTTGATTCAAGCAAATTTTTTTTCTGTGTATAATCTAACACCTGATAGAAGAATTAATTAACTGTCGATGAATTTATTTGTTTAGAAGCAATTTATATATTTATTGAACACAATTATCCGTTTTTAAACTTTTAATAATTATTTTTTCTAAAAAAAATTACATTTATTTAAGAGTTATTAAATATTTATCGCAAAAGTATTTACCGCAATTTTGAAATAAATGGTTAAAATTTTTAATATTACGTTATATACCTTCCATATTTGTGACTATGACTGAGTATAGTAATCTCTCCCAAGCCTGAAGAGAGTGAAGTCAATACCACCCCTAAGATAGTAATCCAAGGTGTCTTGCCGAATGCCACAGCCAGAAAACCCAGTACTTGCGCTATTACGCATATCGCTACTCGAACACTGCAATGTTAAATGAAGACGACCTTGCTATTTATATTTACAATGTTATAATAATGCATATATCATAATTTCCGTACTACTTTTTCCGCCAAGCCAGGAAAATTATCATAACTCGCAGTTCATAGTCATAACAATTAATCATGATCATGGTCAGGGTCTGACATTGAAGCACAACGTTTATTTACTTATATTGACCGCTATCGTTTATTTTATAAGTGAAGAATTTTTATTTAATACTCACTTAACATGAAACGGCAAAAAAGGCATAGTAAGTTTTACTATAACACATGGCAATATATCAGCCAGTAAAATAGCACCTGTTGATACTAGGTTGCAACCCCGTGGATTTTCAATTGTGATGTCATTTGAAGTTTCCACCGAATCCTATAATTTTAGTTGATTAAATCTTGTGATCTGTTTAAGTGCTTGTAATAACACGAAGAAAAAATTAAATAAATAAAAACGGGAGTTATTAGTCTGAACGCATTAAAAAAAAATTAACTTGATTCAATAAAAATATGCTTGAAATAAAAAAATTATTTTAAAGACTTTCATTGTGTCCTAGGAAAAAGACAGAAGTAAATTTGAAAAATTTTCAGTCTTCCTTAAGATTTTCTTGATTTAAGAAAATTTACGCTTGAATCAAGACTTTTTCTTTCTTCAAAATTATTTACTTGATTCATTTAATTTTTTTTTTTTCTGAACGCGAAAATAAATAATTACTTCGATTGTAAAAATTTTTTTTTCGTGAAAAAATAATTGAAATTAAAAAAAAAAAATATACTTACAGGTGAAGAAAATTTTTCTTTTAAAATATCATGAGCCGCGCTCAACATTACAACGTACCCGTAATTATTACACAGACCAATTAGCCAAAACGCTATAAAATTTCTCCATCTCTTAGCTCGCGTATCTCCTAACTCGTCATTGACCGTGGGTGATTTAACGGCTAGAAAAAAACAATAATTTACTAATTATCATGAATACAAAACATGAAAATTTCCGCTAAATTAAATTAAATTAATAAAAAGTGCAATTTAACGTAATAAAATAAAAATTTCATTATAAATAGATTTCTTCCTAAAAATTTCCATTGACGTCACAAATTACGTTACCTCAGAGCTTATCAGTCACAAAAATATTTGTGATTAAATAGAGGGGCTCGTCGCTTTATGTCTTCGGGCCATAAAATATCTTTTTGTCTTAATATGCTGTCACTGATAACAACAAACGAGTATCTATAATTAAGCGATAAATAATTTTTAATTATTTACCACGTATATATATTTTAATGACTCAAGGAAAACCATATCGGTAAAACTCAAATTGAAAATTATTTAAAAACCTGCTTACGACATTATTAATTATCTTGTTTTTGTTTTTATTCATCATTATCAAATACTTGTTGAATAATTGCAATAAGTGTGATTACACGTCACTATTATAACATATAATAGCGGACAAGTTTAGAGATAAATTACGATCAATTGAGGCTAATAGTGATCGTTTTGAATATAGATCGTTGCTATAAATACCAACCTGACAATTTATTCGTTGATTTATATAGATCAAAATTTCTTCAGGTATTTCGAATTATTGTTGTGATTTATAAATTTAGAGAAAAAAAATTTTTTTTCAATTAAAAATTAATGTTCAATAATTGGAACATAAACATTTTTACTGTTCGATAAAAATTTCATCTATTATAAAAATAAATTTTCATTTATAATTTTTTTTTCAATTATCCATAAAGTAGAAAATTTTTTTTTCAGTAAACAACCAGTTAATTTATTTACATTTTTTTTATTTTTTAAAAAATTAAGAAGTGCTATATAAGCACATAATAACAACCAAAAATAACAACATCACTTTCAAAATATCAAATTTTGTCAGTACGACCTACGAGCACTCGTTTGTCATATCAGCTATGCGGTTTTGGCAAGATTTACCTCGAGACCTTTCATTTGAGTACCCACATCAATTTTTTATATATTTATATATATTATATATATGTATATATGAAAAATATTTAAAAATGCATGTGGGTACTCAAATGAAAGCTCTTGATGAGTGTAACATTCAGATGAGCTTATATCTTAAAAATCGTTAATAATTAAGAAAATTCAGGGCAATTTAACGAAAGTCATTATTTAATAAAGCAAAATTTTTTATTATTTATATTTTACAATTCACGGCAGTCACATAGTGACTGCAAGGTTGCTAGTATATATAATTTTTGCCATTCGGCTTCGCGCCTCTGTAATTCTTTCGATTATAATGAACTAAAATTTATTTGAAAACAATTTAAAAAAAAATTTATTTATCGATAAATAAATAACTGTTCTTACAGGCAATATAATTTGCATTACTATTAAAATAACTATTCTTATCTAATCAATGTCGACAATGAAAATAATAACGTCCTTCACCTTTGATGCTTTTTTTTGCACTATGTGTAATAAATATAAATTTGCCTTAATGCAATTGAAAAATCTAATTGAAAAATTAGTAATTTTGCTATTTTTAAAAACTTTGAATTTTTTTTATTGGAAGCTAAAAACTTTTCTGCAAAGTGATTCATAAAAAATTAATAGATATCATAACAAACAATGATCTAACGCGTCAATGACATTGACCAAAAATGAAAATTGTGTCATGAACGAAATTTTATACAACCTGCAGAAGTGTAAGCGAAGATATTTATTCCAGTCACATCAAGATGTGATAGATAGACAAGATAGTCGCGCTTTCGGTTTCGTTTGTCCGTGTAATAACATTGAAAATAAATGTTTTGATTTAAATGTATTATCTACCAATCATGTCTTTAGAATGAAGACACACCTTCAAAAGATAAGAATTAATTACTTTTTAAAATTTATCTTTAACTAATCAGTTTTTTTATCAGATTAACTTAAAAATGTAAATAGTTTGTTGCTTACATATTTTCATTGTTTAATAATACACTTGAGACTGTAAGTAGGTAAACGTAGTAATTACTCAATTTTAGAGGAATTTTTTTTTGTTTTAATGATGAAAAAATTATCAAGTCATTGAACTTTATGATATGTTTAGTCGCGTATAAACGATTAGAGCTGAAATTTATAGAACGGCTATAACAAAGAATATGTGAAGGAAATTTAACCTGATTTTATTTTTTAAATGTATTAAATTTTAGTGAGCTTGCGCAAAATTTTTATGGATAAATATTTAAATAAAATAAATATATTAATTAAATTTTTTTTTTTTTTTAGAAAATTCAAATGAATTTATGACTTGTAGAAAATTAATAATTATAGCGCTTAATGCAAGTTTTTTTTCAATGAGTCAGTTAAAAAAAATATTTTTGATTTTCCGAACCGGATGTTGAGCCCGGATCTTCTGGTTACGCGCCAAAAAATCTATTGTGTGTCAACCGTGTCGCATGATTCAATAGAAAGCAATTAGTTATCGAAATATTTTATCAGATTAGTAGATAAAATTAATTTCTTATTAATTAAGTATAAATTGATAAAAAATCAATTAAATGCACTAGATTTCCATAAGAAATTACAGAAAATCAGGTCATTGAAAATGGTATTATTTACATTATTCTTATCAATACTACAGATATTTTCCAGGTATGATTAAATGATAAAATGAACATCAATTTTTATTATTATTGTACATGAAAAATGCGAATTTATTCAATCTTTAGTAAATTAGTAAAATAAATAATCTTCTGTAAATTAATAAATTCAATCATCTTCATATTGTTTTGAATATTTATTTTTCTGTAAGATAAATATTCATTCAACTCTCAAGATCATTTCTTACGTTTTGTTTTTACTAAATTTTATTGTGAATAAAATTTTACTTCGAGGAATTATTAAAAAATTGATTTTTTTGTAGCAATTATTAAAAAGTTAATTTTTTTTAGCAATTATTAAAAAATTGATTTTTGTAGAAATTATTAAAAAGTTAATTTTATTTGGCAATTATTAAAAAATTGATTTTTTGTGGTAATAATTAAAAAAAAAATACACAGAAAAAAAAATTAACTTGATTCAAGAGAAAAATTCTTGAACCAAGAATATAATTTTTAAGAGGGTAATTGTCTTGAATCAAGACGAAAAATTCTTGAATTAAGTAAAATTTCCTCAAATCAAGAAAATTTTTCTTTAATCAAGAATTTTTCTACTCAAATCAAGAATATTGAGCTCTTCAAAAATATATACTTGATTCAAGAACATTTTTTTTTCTGTGTACTAATATTAATAATTTTTTTATAATAAATCAGTTAAAGATCGAATAATTTGAAATCAATTTAATATAAGAGGACTAAAGATCAAAAAACATCAATCTGAATTTATTACTTAACTTTTTTGGTTTTCTTGTGATTAAATAAAAAATTTAAGAATAATTACTTTGCAAAGATTATTAACCCTGTTAATAGCTACGGCTATTGGGTTTGGTTGTTTGTAAATAAATAAATAAATACATAATACACCAACAGTATTAGATTACGCAATATTTCTCTAGATTTTATAGCATTTTCAGGCTCTATATAGCATGAAAAAAATTTATAATTTAATGTAATAACTTTTTAAGAGCTCATAAATTAATACAGCACTTATTCAAGTAAGAAACTATAAATATCTCATTTACGATAATGCCGACAGATAATGAACGTAAGTAAGAACTCGATTAAGTCGTTAACACACAAAAAAATTAAAAACCCGTAAAGCCCTCCAAAATGTCAAAGTATTAAAAAAATAAGAGTATCGAATACCATACCTTTAACAACGTCCATGTTAAATGCAATGCAATATATCGTCAAAAATACTTGTTTTATCAGCTGTGCAGTAATATCAGCTAATGCAATTAATTACTACGATAATTTAAAAAACTCGATAATTTATAATTATGTACACAAGGTTGTCGCGTCTCGACACATCCAGCCGTTTCAAATGAAACGCGGACACTGAGTCTCGTTATCGTCACTGACTATTTAGAAACCGTCAATTTGTTTTTATATACGGAATATATATATCGTACGTACACACACACACACACACACACACACTTACTATATAAATTATTAAAAAAATAATTTACTATCTTTTTGACTTCCACTACAATGTAGTTTTATTGCATTTTGTTTTACTCGGTACTTTAAATGTAAATATGTTAATTATTAATCACTGATCATTTATTTACAAGCAAAAAAATACTTTGCCATTAATTATCAATTATCGTTAAGCATACAGCAATAATGATAATATTTTCATGTAAAATTTATTGACAGTTCTTTGAACTAAACACGTGGAACTAAACACGTGGAACAAAGTTAGTGATGTCTTTAAAAAACTGTATTAATTTTGATAAATCGCTTTTAAAATATTAATTTTTAGAGTAACTATTTAAAATTTTTAAAATTACGTCGATATACTTCAATAATTTTATAATTCAACAGTTTGTGACAAGAAGTAGAAGAAAACTAAAATTACAGATAAAAATTGAGTACTTAGTAAATAGTTACTGTATTATTCGCTCATTTTAAGGAGAGAGTAATAGGTATAGGCTATTTTTACTTAATACTTAGGGAAGGGATCAAGATAATTAGTAAAACTTCTTTTCTACATGTATAATACATCACTTCTTAGAAACTCTGTAAGAAAAGATCTAAAATAAAGATTATTGAATTTTAAAGAGAACAAACTAATTTTTTTCTTGAAAGTTCTGCTTATTTTCAGTAAGAAGTTTACGATTTAGGACAATAGGATTTTTAAAAATTTGAATCGGTGAAATTAAAGTAGATTTAAAAACTCTGCTTTTAATTTTACGGGTAAGTTACAAATTTTGGGTCAAAAGGACTCAGTAGACTGGATTAAGTAATAAATAAATTTTAAGTAATAAATAAAATTTTTTGGCACCCCAAAGTGACAAAAATTGACAATTAATTTGTTATTTTAGTCACGGTCATGATCGAGGATAAAAATCTATTTGTTGTAAGTTTTGTGAATGGCAAGAGAATGAATGATGCAATGAAATAATGAATTAAGTCACGGTGTCTTCACACCCCTACTCTCTCTCTTCTACTATACATGAGCGAAGTAAGAGGCTTTATAAACTTGTTTATACTGTAAGCATGTCAAAATTGCGCGCGCAGCTTACATTCAAGTTCACTAATTTATTTGTTACTAGAATTTAATTTGCGCGCGCAAGCGTTTGCCTGAATATAGAGTTTGCATATATTTTTATACTTGTGATATATTTGACCAATCATGTTACGAATAGCTTGCAACACATATTTTTCATCTTAATTTTATTATAGGATTTTATTATAGGATAGGATTTTAATATTAACTAGAATTTAATTTGCGCGCGCAAGTGCGTGCCTCATATTAATTGTCATGATATATTTATGTGTCGTTTATGTATATTATATTCACTTTCAACCAATCCGAATAAAAATATTTATTTTCAACTAATCACATCACGAATAAATTGGTTTCACATACATTTCATCTCTATTTTAATATTGACTAGAATTTAATTTGCGCGCGCAAGCGCGCGTGTGAATGTTGGTATGGAATTTTTTATATATATTTTCATGCTTGTGATATATTTGACCAATCACGTTACGAATAGTTTGTGCCACATATTTTTGTATATTTTTCATGCAAATTAAAGAATGGGACAAGAAGATTTTATTATAGGATTTTATACTAAGGAATTTTATTATAGGATTTTATTATACGATATTTTTCGTCCTAATTTTATAGTAGGACAAGCGCGCGCCTGAATATAGAGTTTGCATATCGATACTGTTATTCTAATACGTCGTATCCCACAAAATTGTGGGATATATCCCACAAAATATGCAAGTCGTATTAACATTTTAAAGGTCAAATAGTTTAATTACTATTTTTAAATAAATATTTTCATCAGTCGAATCCCATTTAATCAATGATAAAAATGAATCGTTCTTACCATCTGCTGTAAAATTTTCTAACTGTGGGATACAACGTATTAGAATGGCTACTTTATTTGTCTATCGAGATTTAATTTACAAAAAATTGTTGATTAGCTTATTTACTTAATTTTTTACTTTCTTATTCTATTTTATTTTCATTTTTCTTTTTAAATTTTTCCAATATAAATCCTCGCACAGAAAAATATTCAAAAAAAAATTTTCAAAATGAAAATACAAAATAACCTTTGAAACTTCTTTTACTGAATTACGTGTACTCTAATGTAAATAAAATGTATTATTTTGCCATTCGGCCACTACCTTGGCATTAAAATTAATAAATAATTTACTGTCTCAAAAAATAAAAAGAATATAAATCCAACACTTTTTTTTTTTCATTTGGAAATTGCAAAGAAAAAATTCTACGTAAGTTAAATTAAATTATTCAAATTATAGTGAATTTGCCGCGTAATGCAATCAAAACGCCATCTAGTATATCATCGGATAAATAATACAGATATTCAGTATTCGATGTTGGTACACTGAGTTATTATTGTTACAAGTATAAAGTGTTAGTGTATAAAAAGATAAATAGAAATTTTAACCTGTCACATGCACATGTGACAATAAAATAAATAAATAAATAGTTTTATAATAATATAAATAAATAAATAATTTTTTTTTTGTAATTACAAAATGGGAAAGACATCAAAAGATAAAAGAGATATTTATTATCGAAAAGCTAAAGAGGAGGGTTGGAGAGCAAGAAGTGCATTTAAATTACTTCAAATTGACAGCGAATTCAATATTTTTGATGGTATTATTTTTATTATTTATTAATGATACTAAAATAAGCAGACATTTGATAATTTTTGAATTAACAAAAAGTAGCAACTTTGCAGTCAACCCAAACAATTGTTGGTATAATTTTTAATTAGTATTTATTGGTATTAGGTGTTACAAAGGCAGTTGATTTATGTGCAGCACCAGGAAGTTGGAGCCAAGTTTTAACCCGAAAATTGAAGTAAAAATTTTTTTTTTTAATCTTATTAAAGCTTTTTTTGATACTTGTCTCTATTTATGAGATTAAATTCAGCTGTCACTTCACAATTTTTAAAATTTTCTTTAACAAATAAATTATAGAAAAAAAAAGTAATACTGAAGTTAGCAGTCAGCTGTTAATTTAAAAAATTTTTTTAATAAATCAATTACAGTAAAAAAATGCTTCTAAAAATTTTCACTTGTAATTTTTATTAATTTTTACATGTGAAACTTTTTAATTTAATTTTTTTATATTAATTTAATTGCTATAAAATTCTAAAAAAATTTTTAATGTCTGTCAACTTCAGTGTCATAAAAAAATGGACTTATAGTTGTTGTTGTTGTTGTTGTTGTTGTTGTTGTTGTTGTTGTTGTTGTTGTTGTTGTTGTTGTTGTTGTTGTTGTTGTTGTTGTTGTTGTTGTTGTTGTTGTTGTTGTTGTTGTTGTTGTTGTTGTTGTTGTTGTTGTTGTTGTTGTTGTTGTTGTTGTTGTTGTTGTTGTTGTTGTTGTTGTTGTTGTTGTTGTTGTTGTTGTTGTTGTTGTTGTTGTTGTTGTTGTTGTTGTTGTTGTTGTTGTTGTTGTTGTTGTTGTTGTTGTTGTTGTTGTTGTTGTTGTTGTTGTTGTTGTTGTTGTTGTTGTTGTTGTTGTTGTTGTTGTTGTTGTTGTTGTTGTTGTTGTTGTTGTTGTTGTTGTTGTTGTTGTTGTTGTTGTTGTTGTTGTTGTTGTTGTTGTTGTTGTTGTTGTTGTTGTTGTTGTTGTTGTTGTTGTTGTTGTTGTTGTTGTTGTTGTTGTTGTTGTTGTTGTTGTTGTTGTTGTTGTTGTTGTTGTTGTTGTTGTTGTTGTTGTTGTTGTTGTTGTTGTTGTTGTTGTTGTTGTTGTTGTTGTTGTTGTTGTTGTTGTTGTTGTTGTTGTTGTTGTTGTTGTTGTTGTTGTTGTTGTTGTTGTTGTTGTTGTTGTTGTTGTTGTTGTTGTTGTTGTTGTTGTTGTTGTTGTTGTTGTTGTTGTTGTTGTTGTTGTTGTTGTTGTTGTTGTTGTTGTTGTTGTTGTTGTTGTTGTTGTTGTTGTTGTTGTTGTTGTTGTTGTTGTTGTTGTTGTTGTTGTTGTTGTTGTTGTTGTTGTTGTTGTTGTTGTTGTTGTTGTTGTTGTTGTTGTTGTTGTTGTTGTTGTTGTTGTTGTTGTTGTTGTTGTTGTTGTTGTTGTTGTTGTTGTTGTTGTTGTTGTTGTTGTTGTTGTTGTTGTTGTTGTTGTTGTTGTTGTTGTTGTTGTTGTTGTTGTTGTTGTTGTTGTTGTTGTTGTTGTTGTTGTTGTTGTTGTTGTTGTTGTTGTTGTTGTTGTTGTTGTTGTTGTTGTTGTTGTTGTTGTTGTTGTTGTTGTTGTTGTTGTTGTTGTTGTTGTTGTTGTTGTAGTTTAAAAATTTTTTAAAATCCAATTTTTTTCTGATATATTTTAAAAATTTTTTTTTTAAATTTACTTTAAAAATTTTAAATATTTTAATAAATTATGAAAATTATTTAACAGTTGAGTGGCGAAGAATATGTATATAAAAGTCCAATCCAGGAACCCATCGAGGCACCTTACGAAGAGGCTATCCAAAAAGAATTAAATTCAAATAACAAAAAATCAATTAAAGCCGAACCATCTGCATCTGAAATTTTTTACGATGATGATCTATCAATTGACGACTTCAAAAAAAGTTCCCTTGAATTTGAAAAAAATAAAGAAGCCGCAGCAGCAGATTCCCAAGTAAAAAAAACTAACATTCATGAAGATTTTGTAAATTTACAATTAAATTAATGAACATTGATTATTCAATTGAATATAATTTTTTAAACACAATTAATTTAATTCCTCATTATATTTATTCTATGAATAATAATATACACAATTATTTACATACAATAAGTGCTTACACTTGCATAAATTGTAGGGTTTAGTATACAAACAAAATATAGTGAGTAATCAGTAGTAAATAAGAAGTCCACCGACAATGATCTAATCACCAAATATGGCAACCTACGAGGTACTGAAAATTCCTATGAGGTATTAATGTATTAATAAATATATACATTAAAATATATACTTAAATTTTATTTAGTGTAGTCTATATAATTAAGAGAATAAGAAAAATTTGAACTGCAAGGTTGCTGATATACATAAAAATAATTATATTTTTTATTTTTACAGCCAAGACGTTGTTACGCGTGCGATAAAATATTTTGCTGTGTAGATTGTTGTGAGGAGCATATAAAGAAAAAACACAGTACTCGTCATACTCTCACCGAGTGTCCTCTGTGTCGCAGAGAGCCATTGACAGTGCGTAATTTTGATCACGAGCAGCTGAAAAACCACGTGGTATTTAATCACCTGCCGCTGCAGTGTCTCAAGTGTGGTGAGTTGTTCGAAAAGCACGAAGATTTGAAGTACATCGGTACATGTGACCGGCACCCGATTATACGTATAGAGCCGCCAACGTTGACGGAATTATGTGTCACGTCGTTGTCTTCATCAAGCTTGGATCTAGCTTCTTCATCAGGAGTCACTAAAACACCATCAAACTCTTCAATCAAGCGTAAATCCTTGTCGTTCAGCGGCGACTATCAACAATTTGAAGACTCGCCACGCGAATTTACCCGACACACCAGTACTCCGATGCACGTCGGCTTGACAAAACAGCTTAATTTATCAAATATTAATAATGTAAGTGGTAAAAGCGGTAATTTTTTTTTTAAAGCTCTCAAGCGGTCTGTTGTTCCTTCAATAAGTATTACGAGCAGCAGTGATAAGTCAATTAATAATAATAATAGTAGTAGTATTAATTTAAATAATTTTAATTCTCCGGAAATTATTTCTAAAGATAATATAAAAAAATCTAATTTATCAATTACTGAACGCACGCCACTGAGATCTATTTTGTCTTCAAAATCATTTAATAAAGATTCAAATAGTCAAAGCGGAAGTTTATTTAAAAATTTGTCTGAGCGTAGATTAGAAGCGATGATGGAGTTGAATGATGAATCCGATAATAATAATAATAATAATGATAATAAAAAAAAAGAAACGCCTGATAGTGTTGGAGGATCACTACATCAAGAAGCTGATTCTTTACAGTCCTCAGAAAATAAAAAAAGAAGAGACAGCAAAGATTCTAACAAGCGTGTAAGATTTTCCGATGAATTTAATTTCAAGCCAGAAGATGATAATTTAAATGATGATAATGAAAAGGAAGAATTTTTTGAATCTTGTCAGAGCTTTTCGGACACTTCTATAAGCTCGACGGAAAAAATTCAAGCTACTAGCGATGGTAAATTTTTTGGAGATGAAAATGCAACTAAAGAAAATCTGGAAAATATTCCGCAGCCCGGTAGCTCTGGTTCGTCTTCCAGAGTTGTGATGATGGTTCTTCTGGAGAAGTCGGGTGAAGTTTACCCTCGAGATCTGGCGCCTATTATTGATTCGAGCTTGGAGAAATTGAAGACTGCTATTACTGGCTCTAATGCTGAGTTAGCTTCTGCTAATCAGAGGGGTATTGAAAATTGCGAGAGTGGGTTTGCTATGCTTTCGGTTGATAGTTATACCAAAGTATCTACTCTGGAGTGTGTTAGGAAGTCTGATTCATCTTCCAGCTACTCCAGTTGCTTGCAGAAAAATCAGCCGGCGGTTAAAGGAAATAGTACTAAAGGAATTTTTGCTTCAGTTGCTAATGCTGTTAAAAGTGTCTTTAAAAATATATCAGGTAATTTTTTTTTTTTTAACTTGCTTTTATAAATTATTATTAATTTGCAGTAAGAAAAAATTAAAAAAAAAAAAAATGAACATTTTTGGAAAAAAAATTAATTTTTTGGAAATTTAAATGAAATTTTATTTTTTAGTTTAAGAAATAAAAATTTTGACTCACAGTAATTTTCTTGTTGAAAAAAAAATTTATAAAATTGTTTTTTTCTTAATCTAAAAATTTTTTTTCCAACAAAAAAAATTACTGTGAAAAAAATTTTTATTTAGCCAAAAAATGAAATTGTTAAAAATTTCAAAAAAATTAATTTTTTGTCAAAGAAAATATCCAATTTTTTTTTTCTCAGTATGTTGTAAAATTAATCCGATTAATTTTTAAAATAACAAATTTCAGGCTCTTCTAAAAATTCGAGAGCCCTTGAACCAAATTCGCCTGAAAGTATCCTCCAAGATTGGTCATCAATAGATTCATGTGAAAGCGCTATAACATCTTTATCTCGAGCATCAAAACGTCCGCGTGAAGAAATAGAATTTCTACCGTCTTCATCTTTGTCGTATTCATCAGACTCATCAATTGATATTAGAAGCGGAAGTACGACTAAAGATGAAAATGATAAAAAATCTACCCCGAACGATATTCGCAGTCCGGTTGTAAAGAAAGCACGCGGATGGTACAAACAAATCCGACCTCGTGAACCTATTTCACGAATGAAAAGCAGCTTGTCCTCAACTCCATTGCCTCGAGGTGTGTCTCTTGAAACTCAGTGCTTTCAACAAGGCGCTTTGAGCACCAAAGACGCTATTCTACCTCTACCTGATCGCGCTCAAGTCAATCGATCTACTCAAACCGACTTTTAATTCACTTAGCTATGTATTTAATTTATTTTGATAGGAAATATTTTTTTTTTTTAACTTAGGTAATTAATGTATAAAAAAATAATTTATTATTATCATTATAGGTAAATATTATGTTAGTTAAATTAATGTTATTTTAAATACTGTAAAAATTAATCTTCTGGTTCTTCGATGCGTTCTTGATGTTTCGCATCGATTATTGAATCCAAATCAATTAAATTTCTGTGTCTTTTCAAAATAATTTTGAGATCTGGGTTTTCTCTTACCAAATGAGAAGCCACACTTATAAAATTAGTTATCAGTCGTTTCATCATATTTATTTTTGTTATTAATTTTAACGCTCTTGCTTTTTTTCTGTAAATAAAATTTGGATATAAAAATTATTTTTGTGTAATTAAAATGATGAAAAAAAAAAAAAAGGTATGTTTGTATATTTTATTTAACTTACTGAGCTACTTCTGGATTTGATTCAGCTAATTTTTCATTCCGTATTGCTTCCTGGGCTTTTAAAAATTCATGATAATCCATCAATAATTGATACATCTCATCTTTCAAACTCAATTCTTGTTCGAGTAAATTAGTAGACATTTCTTTTTTGTACTTCAGTATGGAATCATTTAGATTGTATAGATTTGCCATGAGTAATTTTACTCGACTAAAATTGAAAAAAAAAAAAAAAAAAAAAATTATGAAACTCATAAATGATGAGCTTGTATCTTTAGAAATGTCAATAATTAAAAAATGACCTTGTATCTTGTGAAATATTGACATTTTTTGGATTATAAGCTCATCCTCATGTTACACTCATCAAGACCTTTCATTTGAGTACCCACATCAATTTTTTATATATTTATATATTTTATATATATGTATATATGAAAAATATTTAAAAATGCATGTGGGTACTCAAATGAAAGCTCTTGATGAGTGTAACATCGGGATGAGCTTATATCTTTAAAAATCTTAATAATTAAAAAATTTATAAAAATATTCCAGATGTGAAAATTAAAAAAAAATATTAATGGAAATTTTTAAAAAAATTTTTATTACTGTAATTGATTCGTTGCTAAAACTTTGAAAATTTATAGGTGTCAGCTGACTTCAGTATCATTTATTTGTTTTGCGAATTTTTAAAATTAAATGTGCATCTCAATTATTTAGTTTTTTTAAAAATTTGTGGACGTCAACTTACTTATGAGTAGCCGGATCAACATTTTTATTATACAATGCTTGTTGAACAGCATAAGATTGATGACAAGCTATCACAGCATTATCATTAATTACACAATTTGTTAAATTATTTTGTAAATTTTTAACAAGTCTTAGCGCTTCATCATCTGTTGGATTTTCTATTAAATCTAAAGTAAAAAAAAAAATAATTTAATAAAAATTAAAATGATATAATTTTGACAAATTAAAAAAAAATATTTTCTAAATATTTTTATCTAATAAAGGCAAGAAAATAATTTCAATTTTACCCAAATTCAATTTGATTTTCAATGTTTTTATCCTAGCAGTTAAACAATTTAATGATTTACGTAATTCTTTAATTTTTTCATTAATTGGTTTATAATCATCAAGTGTTACTGCGGCAACAGGGAAACCCGTGACACTTGCGTTTAAAATTAATAATGAACGCTTTAATTTTTCAATTTCTTCCATTTTTAATTAAAAATATTTCGGCAATAAAAAAAAACAATAACAATAACAAAAGTTCACTTTTAAGGTTATGATCACGAATATTAAAAAAATTAACTTAAAACTTTCCCTCCAAAAGTAAATACTGTGAAATATGACCGGAGCGTGCCGCCATGTTTGTAAGTTTAATTGCGCATGCGCACAAGTCAGGTATTTTAGGCGCGGGAAAAGTCACTAAATTTAAATTTGAAAATTAAACTTTATTCAAACTCTTAATCTCCATGAAAATTAAACTAGCCATCTAAAAATTTTTATAATTTTCTTTTTATTGAGAAAATTAATACAAAAAAATTAGAAGAAAAATTTTAAATGCAGAACATTTAAATATTTCTAATGTTATATACTAATCAAATCATTTTTGCATTCCCTGCAGGGTTCTTAGGCCAAACAGTTGATTAGTTCATTATATGACACTGAAGTTAGCAGACATCTAAAAATTTTGGATTTTTTTTATTAATTAAATTACAACTAAAAAGATATTTATAAAAAATTGCACTTACAGTTTTTTAAGTTTTTTACGTGTGACATTTTTTTTTAAATTGTTTAATTGAAATTTTTTCCATAAAAAATGTCTAAAAATTTTGAAATGTCAGCCAACTTCATTTTCATTTTATTATTAGGTAGATTTCATAAAATCTATTTATTGCATTGGCCCTTGTGTCGAAATTCACACAGAATTTCGTTACTATATCAATTATTCAATCGAGTAAGACTTAAATAAAAATGACATCGGTTTGGAAGTTTACATATGCTTGTGGACACGATAACTCCTACAATTCTTATTGAATCGTCATGAAACTTAGTAGACTCATTCTATATACAATTATCTTGGATGAGTTTAAAAATGAGCTGAGTTCATTAAATAGTTTAGAAATGGCAACCATTTGAAATTTTCATAAATCTAAAAAATCACTGTATTTATAAATTTGGTAGCCGATTTATTTTTCTCATATACTTCAGAAATAATAATTATTTATAATACTGTTATTAAAATCATGGATTACATGAAATCTACCTTCCATAAAAATGTCTATTTTTTTTTCTTAATGTAGCTGATAAAATTTCATAAATTTAATTTATAATTAAAAATTTTGTAATATTTACCTGACAATCAAATTTGACCCAATAGATGAATTAAAAAAGTTCCTATCATCGTTAATTTCAGTTTGATATATCAAATTTAAATGAAGGGTAGTTACATAACTGGATTAAAAAAATATATCAGGTAATTTTTATTTTTTTTTTTTTTACTTGCTTTTGTAAATTATTATTAATTTGCAGTGAGAAAAAAATTGAAAAAAAAAAAAAAAAGAATATTTTTGTGAAAAAAAAAATTAATTTTTTGGAAATTTAAATAAAATTTTACTTTTTAGTTTAAGAAATAAAAATTTTTACTCACAGTAATTTTCTTGTTAAAAAAAAATTTATAAAATTGTTTTTTCCTTAATCGAAAATTTTTTTTTCCAACAACAAAATTACTGAGAAAAAAATTTTTATTTAGCCAAAAAATGAAATTGTTGAAAATTAAAAAAAAATTCATTTTTTGTTAAAGAAAATGCCCATATTTTTAGAAATAATTTTTTTTTCTCATGTTGTAAAATTAATATGATTACACTGAAAAAAAAAATTCTTGACTGGAGTGTAATTTTTCTTGGCTCAAGAAAATATCAAGGAAGATTGAAAATTTCTTGAATGAAGTCAAAGTTTCTTGAGACAAGATAAATTTCTTGAGCCAAGAAAATTTCTTCTTGCTCCAAAATAATTTTTGTTTTCCTTAAAATTTTCTTGGCGCAAGAAATTTGTTTTTTGTGTGTAATTATAAAATAACAAATTTCAGGCTTTTCTAAAAATTTGAGAGCCCTTGAACCAAATTCGCCTGAAAGTATCCTCCAAGATTGGTCATCAGTAGATTCATGTGAAAACAATTATCCAAGGAATTAAAAAAAAAAATAATGACAACAGTAATTTTGTTAATATAATTTATTGTATATCGAGGTTTCAACATGGAAAAGTACAAATATTGCAATATAGGGCCCGCGAGCTCTCCTCGGGAGGGAGGGAGGGAGGGAGGGATGTTTGCGGTACAATTGCACAAGGAAGTATATGATAAACGAGGTAAACACCTTTTAATCCTTTATCATAATGTATCACTTTTTGTAAAATAATTTACCTTCAAATAAACCTTCCTTTATTAAATAATCATTTGTTACTCATTATTATTCGTTTCATTTATTTTAAATTCATCATTTTAAACAGAGGGACGAGAGACGCACGTGCGAGAGTCGATAATATTACTGTTATTTAAATAACTCTGTTTTTTTTTTTTTTTTTTTTGTGAGGGGTCGGGGACAGCAGGAGGAGGTGTGGACAATATTTATTATTAATCATCATCATCTTCTTCTTCTTCTTCATCTTCTTCATTATTATTATATAGTTTAGTTTTTAGTAATTGTAAATAGTACATGCCCAGAGACGCGATGCGGATTATGTAATATAATATATAAGATCAAAAGTATAGTCAATGTAATATAATGCATGTAATATAATATAGTAAGTAAAGCATCGCCATCTTGTGCATGAGAACTTTGGACGACATTACGTGAACATGTCACTCAATCATTGTTTTTTATTTATTTTTATTTTAAATTAATACTTTTAAAACTTTTATATTAGTTTATTATTATATTAATAATATCAGGTTGATTCAAGGAAGAGGTTCCCTCCTCTCCATGGCCCCCGCATATATTTAATACTCATTAATTACTTCGGCCTTCGCGCGCTCGTCCTTATCTCGAGATTTTAATTTATATTTTTTATTTCTTCTTTTTTTTTTTTTTTTTTTTTTTTTTTTTTTTTTTTAATATTTTTTAACGAGTTATTTCTCATTACAATTTCTTCTTTTTTTAGCGTCTAAATTTTACTCTGTATTTCTTCCCGCCTACTTAAAGGTGCCTCAATAGAGGAGTAAAGAATCGACATAAATCATACCAATATATATATATATTTATATATTTATAATATTTATTTATACATATTGTAAATCGGAGATACCTCGAGCGCGCAAAGACAAACCCACCCTTACGCAGCGCTATTTTAATAAAACAAGCCGAATTTTATGAAAATTATTTTTAAAACCCGACTAGACAATATATGTAGGTAGACCAGAAAAAATAAAATAACGCTGCGTGATGCGTCTCTCGCTAATTCCACGAGAACTTTTTTTTTTTTATTATTTCAATTAATAATAATTAATATTAATTGTTCTCCTTTTTGGTGAATCAGCGCTCGGAAATAATCTCTTCTCATCCTCATACTCATAATTCAATAATTAATTAGTTTTTATGCAACACATAATGCGACTAGGTAGTACAGGTTAATAATTAATAATTAATATCGTTAGTATATAATAATAACGTATGACTAGACAATGCAAGATAATAATTATATCGTAAATATTAATAATCATGGATCGCAATTTATGTCAACAATATGATGGCGCGTTTTTTTTTTTTTTTTGTGTTATTGTGTTTCTTCTTTTTGTAGTTAATGTTCGGAAAATATTACCCTAATTGCGCGTTACGTGATTCTTCCTTTTTATTTCGTTTATCCTATTCCCGTGTGTTGTATTATATGTATATATATAATATATAATATCATTTTATAATTTTTAAGTTTTAGTTGTATCACCTTATCAACTTCACTGTGTGCGTTTTATTGTTTGTTTGTTTTGTAATTTTTTTTTTTTTTTTTTTTTTTTTTTATTATTTTTAAATACTTTAACCCGTGTGTAGTCTGCCGTTGAGTGCGTGAAGAATTCTCATGTGTACACGTGTGTTTTTTTTTTTGTTTTTCTAGGAGCTACTATCGTCTTGGTAACGGTTGCTATGATTACAGTTGTCCTTGGCAACGGTTGCTATGGTTACAGTTGTCCTTGGCAACGGTTGCTAGGAAGAGTTTTTGCATAGCAACGGTTGCTAACTTTCAAAAAAAATGAAAAAAAAATTTTGAACCAAGAATTTTTTTTTCTTAGTTCAAAATAATTTTATTTTATTAGATTGATAATTTAAAAAATTTTTTTTTTTTAATTGTTTTAATTGTCCAATGCTTTGGTAAGCAAGGGCCAGATCCGATAGGCTACTGCCCGCCTTACTTTAATTTAGTTTAATTTTAATCTGAAAATATTTTGTAAATTTCAAGCTATTTTCAGTGTAAAATTAAACAAAAAAAAAAAATGAAAATTTTACCATAGCAACAGTTGCTAAGGGAAAAAAAATCAAAGCAACCATTACCACGACAACTATAAGCGATGACATAACATCAACTTTTCGAATAAAGATTAAAATTATGTCCAAATATCCCGTGTTAAAAAATTGCGGCATACTACAATATTTAATTAAATATTTATCTTTAAATATATATATATGTATATAGGTACTGACAATTTTCGATTTTTGTTATGTTAAAATTTATTTAAATTGTAAATCTCTAGTTGGTTTTGTATATTATGATTTATAGTTATATATTAGTGGCATTTATTAATTATTATTATTATTATTATTATTATTCGTTATCGAATATCGATAGTCATTGATATTTTGTCGTTTATTAATTTACATTAACATATGTATTTTTTATTATTATTATTATTATTATTATTATTAATTAATTATTCAACATATATCGGTAGATTCGGAACCGCCTCGACACTGCGGGGTTATGACCAGGGTGCTCGGGGTGCGGCCCGACTCGATATTAATTTTATTACTTAGTTACTTTTGTCCCGGGATTAAGAATATCCAAACTAAGAAAATAATTCGGGTAATGCCTCCGTTTTTACGCGATCGATTTTTAACCTGGACTTTAGTCTAATTCGATTTGTCATTTGTCGTTCGACAGTCTGATTAAGATAAAAAGAGAATATTGTTATAAAAATTTTTTTTAACCCCCGATCGCTGTTTGGTTTTTTTGGAAGCACGCGATCGAGTTTGGTAATATATAGAGACTTTTTTATTTAGGATTGTCCGTTCTCTTTTTATCTATTTTAAATAGTGCTACCAAATTTATACTCAATGAAACCAATTAAATCGATTATTCAAACAAATAAATTGATAATTGATAATTGAAATATTAATTAATTTAAACATCGTCCAGCGAAGTTCCTTTACGCCGAGTTATCTCCCTAAAAATTCTCTCATTAGTATTTTTACAGCCTACTTAACGTAGTTTTTATACCACAGGTCGTTTTATCATTATCGTTATCGTTATATAATAGCAATAGCGTAACCTTACTTATAAACCGTCATAAAATACATAACTTTGTTATTTATTTTTATTTTTTTTTTTCTTAATATCCTTGTTATTAGAATAGCGATTTTTTTTTTGGTTTTTTTTTTTTTTTTTTTTTTTTTCAAGGTCTTATCGTGGACTTTTTGAGTTTTTTTTTTAACTTATTTTCAGTCAAGCGAATCCTTGATACTTTGAATCCGCACCCCCATTTTTTTATCCGTGAAAAAAAATTTTTTCTCATTAATTTTTTTGATTAAAAATTTTTAAATAGACAAATTTAATTTTTGAAAAATAATGAGATTTTAAATATTTCGCGCGTAAAATTCACAAATTTGATTATTTGGAATTTTTTTTTTTTTAAACACTTTTAAGAGTTTTTCTTGGTTTAACTTCAAGAATTTCTCTCAAATTCTTCAATAAAAATTATTTTTCAAAAAATTAAATTTGCCTAAAATTTAAAATATCTCAATTAGAAAAAAAAAAAATAAGAAAAAAATAGTTTTTTTTCACGAATTAATATCAATTGTCGATAGCTCGTGGATTATGAAATACTAAAAGACTTTCACTCACTTGTCACTTGCACCCCCATACCGCTATCATTTAAAATAATAATCACACTCGCTTCAGCAAATTTTTTTTTCGATTTTATAAAAGATTTTATTATTCAAAAGTCTGGATTAAAGGACATTTTGTAGCAATTGATAATGATGTATACGAATGGATTAATTTTTTATAAAATGTACATATAAACGTACACATATATACACATACATTATTTTTATTACTCTATTTCAGTTTTCAGTAGTATTCTCATTTATTAAAACATTACTTAAATATCGGATAGTTTAATTAAACACAATAATTTACTTATTCGAAAGTGTAGTCATGGGTTGCTCCCAGGGTGGACTTTTGCACTCGATATAACATTAAATAAAAAGTTTGTATGGAAATGTTCAAAGGAATGTTAGTGTTTGTTCGTTATAAAATATCGGAATGTTTATTTGTTATCTTTTTATTTTTATTTGTTAAACTTCCATCATTAGCAGTCTTATTCGTTCGTGCAATTATTTATTTACCCCCAAATCATTATTATTTGACCTAAAAAATTTTTTTTTCTTCAAAATTTATTGAAAAAAAATATTTCAAAAATTTTAAAATATTTTTTTTTCAATTTTTTTATAAAAAAAAAAATAAATAGGTCCTTTTTTGGCGGCACCAAAATTAGCAAATTTTTATTTTTTTCAGTAAATAAATTTTTTACTAAAAAAAATTTTGTGTTAAAAAATTTTTATGTTAAATATTTAACACTTTTTTATGTGTTAATTTAACACTTTTTTATGTTAAATATTTAACACTTTTTTGTGTTAATTTAACACAATAAATGTTAAATTTACACATGGAAGTGTTAAATATTTAAAAAAAAAACTCAAATAGATTGTCAACAACCGAACCTCTAAATTAATGATCAAAAATCGGAAGCCTCTTGGTTTTCTGACACCTTAATTATCATTAATAACTTCTAAACAACCCCCGAACCGTAGTCGCGTCCCCGTCGCGTGTCGAACTATTATACTCATTAATAATTAATAAATATAATAAATATTATAAACACCCATTGACAGACTAACTACCACGTTAATTACTTCTTTTTTCGTTTAAATATATATTTTTTTTTTTATTTGCTTTAAATAGATAAATGTATTCAAGTAATTCGTTAATTAATTATAATCAATAGTTCATTACAATAAGTATAATTTATATAATAATTAATAATTAAAACATGTAAAGAAGATTATAGATCGTTTTTAAATGTAAAATTCCCATGATTTATTTTTTTTTTTATTTCTTCAATCAATCAATCGCGTCGCAAGATTTGGATTCAAACAATAATAATTCATTATTTATATTTTTAAAATTGTTGATCGTTGTGGCTCGCTTTACTTTTATTAACTTTACTTGGAGTTTAACTTATTTTTATCTCGTTTACGAAGAGTCCTTTTACTAAGATTATCGAAACTTGTCCGAGTTCCTATCACTCACACTATCGCACCCTCTTCCATTCGTTATCTTTAGACGTTTTTTATTTTTTTTTTTTTTTTCCCATCAATTATTAATTAATTAAGTCGTAAGACGTTTTTTTATTTTTTTTTTCATTAATTATTAATTAATTAAGTCCATTGTTCTACCGCTTGCAGTAATTGTAATTAGTAGAGTAAACCTTTCGTATTCGTGACAACTTTGATACTTTTAACTGTAATAAGTAGAATATTTGTTTTATTCTTTATTATTAACTTGTCTCTCGCTTAATTAGGCCTACAGTGAGCTAGAGTTGTCAGCCGTAAGTTAATCTGTTTCATCGATACTCTTAATTAAAAAAAATAATAAAATTAAAGTCATTAATCTAAATCATCGTACGGATTACAAATCATAGCTTATTAAATCCTGACCCCAGCGCATTTACATATACATTTTTTTTTTTTTTTAGTTTTTTTTCTATTATTTTACGTTAAGTTAGGTTTACTTTTCGGTTTTATTATTTATTATTTTAATAATTAAGTTTATCGACGAAGATTCACGACCCAAGGGGAAAATGAATCTGTCTACAGCACCATTTGAATTCCCCCGAAAAGCCCGCTAAATATCTCGTGGAACAAATTAATAACCATTAAGAGAAAAACAAATTTTTTATTTAATTATTATTATATTTTTTTTTTTTTGGTATTAAAATTTTTTTTTTGTAAGAGTTCAAAATTTGGACCGTTTATTTTAGTCGGTAATTTTTGGGAATAATTTTTTTCTTCTTAAAACAAAAAAGAAGAAATTTTTTGTTCTAAAATTTCGAATTTGAAATTTTCCAAAAATTTTTCCTTTCATTTTGAAAAATTCAAAACTTTGTAATTTTTGAACAAGTTTCAAATTTCCAAAATTTTAATTATTATTCCAAAAATTAATTCAATAAAATTCAAAAGAATTTAAAGAATCAATTTTTGTTACTTTTAAAATTTTAAGAAAGAAAAAAATTACCCCAAAAATAATTCCAAATTGAAATCTCAAAATTAAAGTAAAACAACCGATTTCTTTTCGAAAAAATTGGGTATAAAAAAAGCGACTGCCCTCCATCAATCCTTCGAAGACCACGCCGAGCTAATATAAATATAAATATCAATAATTATAATATTAATTGTAATTATAATTATAATTATAATGAATAATTAATTGTTTCGCGCCACTGACAATTATCAATATAATAATAACCATACCCATTATTATGTTGTACGCTTTAATTAAATATCATCAATAAACTTTAGTTTATGCTGTAATGTGTAAATACAATAATGTAGTACTAAGTAAGTAGTACAATAAATACAATAATTAATGAGATTCTAGTGATTAATATAATAATCAATAAATATAATAATATAATATCATATGGTTTATAAAGACAAAAGCTAAAAAACCCGTGTCCGTGTTTTTAAAAATTTTTTTTCATTTTTTTAGATTTTTTTTTTCATTTTTTTTTAAATATAATTAATTACGGTTTCAGTGTCCCTGTTTGTGTAATGATTTTTTTCTTCTTTAATTAAAATCGATCCATTTTTTTTTTTTTCAAACCCCGAAAATTCAATCAATTACACATTAATCGTGAAAAACGCGCGCATCCGTACCAAAAATTCATCCAAACATTAAAAATGTCAATGGATCGATTCCTTAATTATTTTTTTTTTTTTTTGTTAATTTAAAATTACTTTTACTTTTCATTAAAATGTTTATAATAATATCGACATAATAAATATCATCGTAGCGATATAATAACTAACAACGATTATTAAGACATAAATACATACAGATAATAATGTTTTTTTTTTTATCTAACGTAATAAGTAATAAGATAACGATTACTATCGTTTAATTTCAATCAATTAATTAATCAATTAATTAGCGTGGCTTTCTTTAATTAAATTAATTAATTATAATAAATACAAAATAACTGCACGTACGTTTGGTTAATTTACTCTCGTCTTAGCAAGAGTATTTATCTCAGTAATATAATTTTATGAATAATAATTATTTTAATCAAAATTCTTTAAATAATTGGAATTATAAATTATTTTTACCAAAAATCCGACAGTATTTTTAATTTTTTTTTTTTAGATTAAAAAAATTTTTAAAATTGCATTTTTTTTTTTTTTTTAGAAAAATTTTTTTAATGATTTTTGTAAAAAAAAAAAAATTTTGCCGAATTTTATAAAATCATCCCCCAAAATAAATCTAATCTAAAATCTCACTCACGTGCGTGTGTTGCGTGTGCGTAGGGCCGAGGCTTTCCGGGGGTCTGGGCTCACACTTAAATTCAAAAACCCATACACCGTCGTTATATAAGAAAAACAATTTTCTCGCTTTGAACATTAAAGAAAAACCTGCAGTCTTATTCCAGGCGCTCACCGTTTTGCTCTTGATAAATTTTTTTTTTTTTTTAAGGAAGATACGGAGAGCTCTGGAATTAGCGAGAAAATTGCTTGAGATTTGTGTCCTTCGACATTTCTCTAATTAAGATTTCAACCCTTACTTTCTTAGTTTGTGCGATGCCCGGTGGGTTGCCCGCGGGCTGATAATCTTTTTTTTTTTTTTTTTTA